>JAWPHD010007264.1:0-131625 GCA_037043455.1 Cyrtodaria siliqua
TAACATGGATAAATTGATGATGGCATGACACTACCAATTTCCATATTTACACAATAATATTTATATAGGATCATTCCAGTGTATACATGTATATAAGTGGTTTATTTGATTTATATATTTATTCTAGGTAGAACATGATTAACAATATAATATGTATTTATTCTATATAAACATATTGGCTGTTCAAAAAAGTAATTTTACCTAGCTGTGGAATTACCCCACCCACCCAATTTATAATGGGGAAGCTCAAGTAAGTGTAAATGTGTATCACTGATTCATTTCTTCTGTTAAACAAATTAAATTACAGATGCAATTGATTCTTATTTTTATTCTTTAACATCTTTAAGCACAATTAAACATCAAATTATACAAGAATTACAATATAAAGTTGGTGGGATAAATTGAAGTTGTTTTCTTCACAAAAACATTTCCTTTTGATGTAAATGACAGATCTTTCTATACATTATAAAATAGTTCCAATTTCATTGTTTTAACCAATTAACTTTATTCTGAATACCTTGTCAGTTATTACTATTGCAAATTCTTTTATGCAACTATTACAATAGAATGGGATGTTTTGTACTTCTTTAAATTCGACCGTACATTTTGAAACCTGTTTTGCCATTTGATTATCTTTACAGCTATTAACATAAAATACTTCCGCATATTTTTTTCTGTGAAATATAAAATGAATAACCATGTTTTGTATGTTTTTTACCTTCAACTTTTGCGTTTAGGTCACTTTTTCAGAAAATGTATGCACTAGACCTTTCAAACTTTGCTTATAGTTGTATCTTGGGTGGTATATTGCAACGTGACAAAGCAAATGTGAATGTGACCTTGACCCTCCAAGCAAGGGGCAGATACTTAATAAGTTTTACCATCAACTTTTGCGTTGAGGTCACTTTTTCACGAACTGTATGCACTAGACCTGTATATTGAGTGGTACATTGCAAAGTGACAAAGCAAATGTGGATGTGACCTTGACCCTCCAATAAAGGGGCAGATAACCTTATAATTTTTACCTTCAACATTATTTTGCGTTTAGGTCACTTTCTTGCAAACTGTATGCACTACACCTTTCAAACTTTGTTTTTAGTTGTATCTTGGGTGATACATCGCAACGTGACAAAGTAAATGTAGATGCGAGCTTGACCCTCCAAGCAAAGGGCAGATAACCTTATAATTTTTACCTTCAACTTTTGCGTTTAGCTCACTTTTTCACAAACTGTATGCACTAAGACCTTTCAAGTGGTACATTGCAACTTGACAAAAAAATGTGCATGTGACCTCGACCCTCCAAGCAATTGACAGTTAACTTAATAATGTTTACCTTCAACATTTGCGTTTAGGTCACTTTCTCTCAAACTTTATGCATTAAACCTTTCAAACTTCGCTTATAGTTGTTTCTTGGGTAATACATCACAACGTGTCAAAAAGCAAAATGTGGCTGTGACCTTCACCATCCAAGTAAATGGCAGATACCCTGTAACTTTTATTGTTATATTCAACCGGTAATTTTTACATTTGCATCATTTTCTCATAGTGCCTCAGCAAACTGTAAGCTCCATTGTTTTTAGTTATTAAAATGTTTACAAACCGTCGTTAGGCGAGACATGTGAATCCGCGGATAGTAGAATGTGTATGGAGATGTGTATGCGTATTTATTTGAGATTGAAGCTATGATTTTGCAACTGACATAGCAAATACTAAGTTTGATTTTTTTTTAATTGATTATAAAAAGAAAATAGAATATAACTGTAATACCCTATTTGAATTTTTACTTTTAAAATGAGGGATTGCGAGATGGGGATGGGGGCGGGCGGATTGCGAGATGGGGATGGGGCGGCGGCGGTGGGACTACACACCGAGGATTTGACAGAAATTAACTCCTGTTTGAAAGGAAGAGCTGTTCAGCCAAACTATTCGCACTACCACCACCCCACCGCCACCTCTGGATTTAGACCCCGCACATAGTATGTCAAAAAATACCTTAAACTTTTTTCTTCAAACATATCCTCAAACAAACCTACCCTGAAAAGAGCGTTTATTCAAACCGCGAACCACTAGAAACTCTACAACAAAATACCCCCATGGATATTTTTATATAAAACAAATCTCTGAAATTTCGGAAATACCTCCCTGGACCTTTTCCTTTACCGCCACCGAACACACCTCAAAAATCCCTACCAGCCGACCTCATTACCTCGTTTACCTAAAAATCACCTCCTATAGGAAAATATTTTTTACAACACCCCAGTCCCTGGAAAATTTCGAAAATATCTCACTCACCAAAAAAACACTCGAAAACCGGACACACTCATCACCTCACCCGCCCCACCCTTCATGGGTGATGTTTCTAGAATGAGTGTTTATTAGTGATGATGTTGATATGATTTAACATAAAATTGATTAAGGGACACTGTACAATTTAGATTAAAGGCATGTGCCAATAATTTTGGACTTTATTCTAATAGCGGATTTTAGAAATATTTGATATAATTTATGTGTATTCTGCAGTGTATATTGTTCATTGTACAATTTAAATAATTTGCTGATTATAATTTAAAAATTGATGTTGCTGGTTTTGCACTTCCTTTCCTGTTACTTTTTACCCGTAACGGTTAGGAACGGATAGTGCGTGCAGAGCCCAATTAGACCAACGATATTTACACCGGGGTACTGACTTAAGACAGAACCGGTGCAGTACCAACATTGGGGACTACCCTGTAAAATGTTGCTCCTAGGGTAGAAATTAAACATTTCTCTATTTCCCTGGGTACTCCCGTTGCTGCCAAAATCCCATCCCCAGGTGAGTGAAATAAATTATAAGTGCGTACTTGCTTTTACGTGTACTCTCCCAGTTTTACTTCTATCCTACAACATTTTCACAGGTACGAACATTCTAAAAAATCTAAAAGACACAAAAAAATGGAATGGATGGGGAAGGCGGTGGGGTTCGGAGGGTTTTGTTTTTACATTATTTTTGTTTTTCTAGATCTTTTTGTAGAACGTAGATCAGACGTTTGGTCATCATCGTGATTGAAATGCGCTTTACGTATTATTACGTATTTACCGTTTCAAAAATCGGCCTGTGACTGTTGCTTGTTTGAGTGAAACGGGACATGCGCAGTGAAGCAATCTATAAAATCGTAACATATGAAAATTGATTGATCTCATCATCATCATCATAATGAAAAAACCACAGCATATAACAGAAAAAGGACTTCATATCATAAGAAATGCACCACGTATAAAGCCGTTTGTACCGAATATAATGCAATTGAAACCACCGAATATAAAGACGTATCCACCACATATATTAAAATATATACCATATATAAAGTCAACAGAAGCACTGCATATAAATACAAACCTACTTCATAAAATGTTCAAAGTACCTCATATATATTAGATAAACTATTGAATATAGTAATAACTGGACAGCATATAATGGTTTATCTGCTACATACAATGACTTGTCTATCGCATATACGGATTAATCTACTGCATATAAATACTTTTCTACCACCTATAAAGATTTATTTAAAACATATAATTAAAAATAAACTACATATCATGAAAGATCTACCACACATAAAGGGAAATGCACTGCATATATTAATCGGCAACACCATAAGACAGTCATGGCGTTCCATACAAGTTCATTGATCAGTATGGCAGATCATTAACACATCAATACATGTTGTGTATAACTGTATAAATAAACGTTTGTATACACACTTGGTTTTATATTTAATATCGCCATATAATGCTCAAATTGACACATCAACATCCTTCAAAAAAACTTTATCCAACCCATTTACTCAAATATTTCGTCTTCCTCCAATTTATTCGTCATCAAAATCTACCTCATGATCAAAGTTCATATCATCTTTTCCTTGGTTGGAACATTCGCGTAGTCTGCACAGAGAAGTACATGTTCTGTTATGTACGTTTTATTGTAAAGTCTAATAACAATAAAATCAAATCATAAAGAACACTTTTATTTTAAAAGAAACACAATGAATGATTACTCATATATCATAAGCATAATATGTTAAAACAATCTTTAAAAGGAAATCACAAGAGTTAACCATTTTCACAATTTCCTCAGGTGGTTGTCTCCCTCGGATGAACAAATCGAGCAGGACTTACCCTATATTATTCCACTGACTATTTTCTTTGCCAGATATATACCAGTACAACACAGTTTATACTAGACTGAGATTAAATTTTGTTAATATGGTAGAGCTACTATTTTAGATTTCATTTTCTGCCACACTAAAATACTAACATTGCAAGGTCATTGACATTAGCTAATGTTCATGAGGTTGGTCTGCTTTTGCTTACCTTTACAACAGATATATGCAAACTATGAGGTCACTTTGGGTTAAAAACAAGATAAAGTTATGAAATTTAATAAGAAACATCTTTAACCTTATTTGCTTGCTGTCTTTTTTTTTAATTCATGTTATTTTCTGCAATTGTTTACAGTTTTACTCTGCATAATAAATGGTGAATTTATTAACAAGGGAAGTAACTTTTCAAATACGTATTAAAGTAATCCTTTTATTTTCAAAGGTTTTTAATTTCCACAATACTATTTATAAATAAATTTTAAGAAATCTAACATTTTACACTTAAACTCTAGTCATATATCCACCGTTGCTAATAAATGAAGATATAATTTTTGAGGAAAGTTGGTGTTTTACCCCTATACATGTACACTGTATAAAACACATTAGAAATCAAGTAAAACTATAATACCACTAAGTAATGAAATTTAGAATTAATTGTCATGCTTTTTTCATTTCCATATTTTACATGAACATTTACTCAGAACATGTTAATAGTTTCAATTTGACACTAAAACAGGGAACATTTTTCATCTTTGTCCATTTGAATAGTTTTTGATCTTAATCCTGAGTGGGTGGGGCAATTTGATATGCAAATTTAGCAAAGAAAAGTCATTAATTGACCCTAAAACAGAACAGTATTTAATAAACTGAACATACTTTTATCTGTTGTTAGAACATTTCGTCACTGAGATACGAAAAAATACTTCAAGTGTGATATATGTCAAAGAAATATCTTATAAATGCCAAAATATCACTTAATATTGCACTCATTTTAGAATTCCATGGGTTCTTTTATCCATCGCTTACTTAAATTTTTTATTACAAACACTTGAATTCTTGTTATTTTCTTTTAGTATATGCTTTATTGTCTCAAAATAACACATACGTGTATTGCTTATGTAACAAACAGGAAATCTGTAAGTTAAGTATAAAATCTCTAAAAGTGGGTGGGGTAAATTAACATGTACAATTGAGATTTTTGGCTAAAAAGAAGAAAACAAGGTCATTTAAACTGATTGTACTTGTCATATTTCGGGGCTGTTAACTGTTTTACATAATTATTAATATTGAATATACATAAAATATTTAAAAAAAACTTTTTGAGTGACATTTTATGACATTCTGTGATTTTCATTTTTTTCAAGGGGGTTATGTTTAAAAACGCATTAAAATCATGTAAAGCTGTTACTTTGAAATTGCTATAATGCATTTTCCTTACATCCATAAAATTGCCCCTAAATTGACAATAGTAAGAATTTGCCCACCAAAATGGTACCGGATATCGTTCTGGCCCATGGACTATTAGAGCACACACTTGTTTTAGATTTGACAGTCATTAAAGTATTAATTTTAAGTTTTATTTATTTTAAAATGTAAACATACTTTCCTTATGCCGGGTATAAGTCGGACACCTGGAGCTAGAAATGATTTCTAATCATGCCACGCCGATAATCGAACGGCCCATCTTATGTTGATGATCGATTGACGACTGTCTCTAATTGATTTTTCAACTCCTGAAAGAAAAATAAATATAAAAAATAAATGCTAAAGTCAGCTTTGTTTAGTAGTAGACCTCTAGCAATTGTCAAAAACATAAAACTTACTTGCCATATTTTAACAAAATGAAAGTATAAAATCCTGTAAATTTTTACCTACAATTTGAATAAATACTTTAAAATATCAATTAAATCACATGTTTATTTTTAATTCTTATTATTATATGATTCCTGCAAATTTTAAGTTTTGAGATTTTGATTTGAGTTTTGAGTTGAGCGCAGAAAAAGTATAACCTTAGGGCCTGGTTATTGTACAATTTAAATAAAATTGTATGGTAATTTGATAAGTAGTACTACAAAAGTTAAATATAATTTCCAAAAAGTTAAATGGATTGGTAAACTTAATTTGTGACATTAAAATAATAACAAGAAAAACAATGTTTTAGTGATGTAAGTAATAGATAGAGTCTGGTCTCAGCGAGTTGGCTTATTTAAACACCGAGATGGGCGTAGCCCATCGAGGTGTTTAAATAACCAACGAGCTGAGTCAGACTCTATCTTTTTTGTAGCATGGTGTACTTAGTAACACAGTGACGTCATAGTGACCGTACTCTAAATTCCAATATCCGGTAGTTGTAGTACGGTAAATCCACGCCCCTTTAGTTACCCTATATTAAACGATTTAATGCTCTGCATTCATCAAAGGAAATGTCACCGACCATGCTACAATGTATTTGAATGGGCATGTAATGTTTATTTGAAAGGTCATTAAATTGCTTGTATGGGTGGTCATGAAAGGTCATTAAATTGCTTGTATGGGTGGTCATGAAATCCTGAAATATTCTTATATACCACATTCTTGAGTAATGTCACAGACATTTAAAGAAAGGTGAAGTAAATATAAGGGGCCATAACTTTAGTAAAATAAGGCTAGGTGGATGCAGACTTGATCCTGACTTACCAACTTTCATTGTCCAACTTAGCATGAGAGAGAGACAGATTTGCAGAAAAGTGTTTTTATGAAGGTGGAAAAAGGTGGAAAAATATAAGGGGCGATAACTGCCGAAAAATTAGATTAGATGACAACGAAACAATTAGGTTGGATAAAAAAGAGTTGAAGTTGAAGTTGAGCTGTAGTATTGATGTGGAACGTAAACCGAATTTCAAATAATAGTTGGGGACATATTTTGTGAGTAATGAAAGGGTTGTAACTCCCCACAAAATTCACCAAACATATTGAAACTAGAAGTTGATATGTAACTGTTGATAATAAAGGAATTTATCACATTTAAATTCAATAGGTGAAAGCACAGGGAAAAATATCTGAAAACTGTATATATGGACCAATATTTCTTAGTAAAATCGGGCAGTAACTCCTCCAATAATTCATCAAACATATTGAAACTCAAACTTGAACTGTAACTCTACAATATAAAGCTCCATACCAATTTTGATAATCAATAGATGAATGCATGATGAAACAAAGTCCGGAAACTGTATGCGGATATTCTAAGACGAATAAGGGCAATAACTCGTACAAAAATTCCCAAAATGGATTGAAACTGAAACTTGATGGGGTACTAGATCAAAGGTCAATGTCACAGAGATCAGAACATGGCAAACGGTTTCCAATCAATAACTTCATAACCATTTATCCTAGAACCTTAAAACTTCACAGGATGATAGGATTTACAGAGTAGATGACCCTTATCGTATTTAGAGTAAATTGGGCTAAGGTCAAGGTCACAGAGATCTGAAAATGGAAAACAGTTTCCGATCAATAACTTGAGAACCACTAGACCCAGAATGTTGAAAACATCATAGGATGATTGGACATGCAAAGTAGATGACCCTTATTGATTTTGGGTTCAGTCGATCAAGGGTCAATGTCAAAGGGGCCTGAACACGGAAAACAGTTTCTGATCAATTACTTGAGAACTACTTGATCCAGAATGTTGGATGATTGGACATGCCAAGTAGGTGATCCCTATTGTAGCCAACCATCAGTGTCTCTTTTGACTTTCGCTCCTGTTTCCTATTGACTTTCGCTCCTGTCCCGTATTGACTTCTTGCCTATTAATACGACTATGCATTGGGGAAGACAGACGCTTCTTCTAGTTGTACATGCAACATAAACGATTATAAGATAAGAATTCCTGAAATGTTTCATGTAAATCAATTAAAGTTTTCTCGTTTCGTTCCGTTTCGCAAAGTACCAATACCCGTGTGGGTATTGGTACTTTGCGAAACGGAACGAAACGAGAGAGAGAAAGCTAATTTGAATATTATATAATATAATGTATTATGTAATTCAAAATCCTGACAACTAAAAATTAAAAAAAAAAGTTAGGAGAATCAAATTGCATTGCACACATTTACGTGCAAGGATGCAAGAATGCAAGGAACTATGCGAAAAGTATTCCCTTCACGAACATACAAATTCTCCTGTAATCTTCACACATAAAAAGATAACTTGCAGATCCAAGCTCGACAGTTATACAACCATGCACACACAATGATTATTAGATACGAATTCCTGAAATATTTCATGTAAATATATTAAATTTTTCTCGTTCCGTTTCGTTTCGCAAAGTACCAATACCCACACAGGTATTGGTACTTTGCGAAATGAAACGGAACGAGAAAAATTTAATATATTTACATGAAATATTTCAGGAATTCGTATCTTATAATCGTTTGTGTGTACATGGTTGTATAACTGTCGAGCTTGGATCTGCAAGTTATCTTTTTATGTGTGAAGATTACAGGAGAATTTGTATATGTATTATCATTATGTAATTCAAGATGCTGACAAGTAAGAATTAAAAAATAAATAGAAGGATAATCAAATTTCATTACAAGCAGTAACATGCAAGGAAATATGCGAAACGTATTCCCTTCACGAACATACAAATTCTCATGTAATCTTCACACATAAAAAGATAACTTGCAGATCCAAGCTCGACAGTTATACAAACATAATCACATAAACGATTATAAGATACGAATTCCTGAAATATTTCATGTAAATAAATTAAAATTCTCTCGTTTCGTTCCGTTTCGCAAAGTACCAATACCTGTGTGGGTATTGGTACTTTGCGAAACGTAACGAAACGAGATAGGGAAAGCTAATTTGGTTATATGTATTATGTAATTCAAGATGCTGACAAGTAAGAATTAAAACAAAAATAGAAGGAGAATCAAATTTCATTACAAGCAGTTACATGTAAGGAAATATGCGAAAAGTATTCCCTTCACGAACATACAAATGCTCCTGTAATCTTCACACATAAAAAGATAACTTGCAGACCCAAGCTCGACAGTTATACAAACATGCACACATTTAATGATTATCCGATATTCCTGAAAATTTCATGTCAATAAATTAAAATTCTCTCGTTTCGTTCCGTTTCGCAAAGTACCAATACCTGTGTGGGTATTGGTACTTTGCGAAACGGAACGAAACGAGATAGGGAAAGCTAATTTGGTTATATGTATTATGTAATTCAAGATGCTGACAAGTAAGAATTAAAAACAAAATAGAAGGAGAATCAAATTTCATTACAAGCAGTTACATGTAAGGAAATATGCGAAAAGTATTCCCTTCACGAACATACAAATTCTCCTGTAATCTTCACACATAAAAAGATAACTTGCAGATCCAAGCTCGACAGTTATACAAACATGCACACATTTAATGATTATCCGATATTCCTGAAAATTTCATGTCAATAAATTAAAATTCTCTCGTTTCGTTCCGTTTCGCAAAGTACCAATACCTGTGTGGGTATTGGTACTTTGCGAAACGGAACGAAACGAGATAGGGAAAGCTAATTTGGTTATATGTATTATGTAATTCAAGATGCTGACAAGTAAGAATTAAAAAAAAAAATAGAAGGAGAATCAAATTTCATTACAAGCAGTTACATGCAAGGAAATATGCGAAAAGTATTCCCTTCACGAAGATACAAATTCTCATGTAATCTTCACACATAAAAAGATAAACTTGCAGATCCAAGCTCAATAGTAATACAAACATGTACACATAAATGATTATCCGACATTCTTGAAAAATGTCATGTAAATATATTAAAAATTCTCTCGTTTCGTTCCGTTTCGCAAAGTACCAATACCTGTGTGAGTATTGGTACTTTGCGAAACGGAACGAAACGAGTGTGAGTATTGGTACTTTGCGAAACGGAACGAAACGAGATAGGAAAAAGCTAATTTGGTTATATACGTATGTATTATGTAATTCAAGATGCTGACAAGTAAGAATTTAAAAAAATAGAAGGAGAATCAAATTTCAATACAATCAGTTACATGCAAAGAAATATGCGAAAAGTATTCCCTTCACAAAGATACAAATTCTCCAGTAATCTTCACACATAAAAAGATAACTTGCAGATCCAAGCTTGACAGTTATACAAACATGCACACATAAATGATTATCCGATATTCCTGAAATATTTCATGTCAATACATTAAAATTCTCACGTTTCGTTCCGTTTCGCAAAGTACCAATACCTGTGTGGGTATTGGTACTTTGCGAAACGGAACGAAACGAGATAGGGAAAGCTAATTTGGTTATATGTATTATGTAATTCAAGATGCTGACAAGTAAGAATTAAAATTAATAGAAGGAGAATCAAATTTCATTACAAGCAGTTACATGCAAAGAAATATATTGCGAAAAGTATTTCCTTCACGAACATACAAATTATCCTGTAATCTTTACACATAAAAATGTAACTTGCAGATCCAAGCTCGACGGTAATACAAACATGTACACATAAATGAGTATCCGATATTCCTGAAATATTTCATGTTAATAAATTAAAATTCTCTCGTTTCGTTCCGTTTCGCAAAGTACCAATACCTGTGTATGTATTGGTACTTTGCGAAACGGAACGAAACGAGAGAGGAAAGGCTAATTTTGTTATATATATGTATAAGTAATTAAAGATGTTGACAACTACAAATTAAAAAACAAATAGGTTGAATTAAGTAGAATCAAATTTAATAACACCCAGTTACATGCAAGGAAATATGCAAAACGTATTCCCTTCACAAACATACACATTCTCCTATCATCTCTAAACATAAAAAGACGACTTGCAGATCCAGGCTCGGCAATTATACATACATACAACCATAAATTATTATTCGATATGTGCGGCTCTATTGCATGTCGAGGTATCTTATGAAGGTACATGCATCTATGAATGTACGTATGCATGTACATGGATACGGTGTGTTGCATGGTACCAGTAATTTCCGACTATGGCTTTGTTAAGCCGTCGCGAATTTACAGATCCAGTCTCAACCATTACTCTACATGCAAGCATAAACGATTATTAGATATGAATTCCTGAAATATTTCATGTAAATATATTAAAATTTTCTCGTTCCGTTTCGTTTCGCAAAGTACCAATACCCGTGTGGCAAAGTACCAATACCCGTGTGGTACACGGGTATTGGTACTTTGCGTAACGAAACGAAACAAGACAAAGTCTATTTCATTTATTTGTGTTTTGATTTTGCGTATCATGAGTTCAATCAGACATTATACATCATTTGACAGCTTATGTTTACAAGACTTTATATATACCCGGGACATCATATAGCCTAAGGAATGCTCTGGTCCAACTTCGTACTAGTTTGCTTGTTAGCAGATGTATGCATTTATAATCATACAGTGTTATGCTCTTAACTACTATGAATTTATTTCAAAGAAAAGGTAGGGTTTTATTCCTTTTC
This sequence comes from Cyrtodaria siliqua, assembly GCA_037043455.1. Classification (NCBI taxonomy): domain Eukaryota; kingdom Metazoa; phylum Mollusca; class Bivalvia; order Adapedonta; family Hiatellidae; genus Cyrtodaria; species Cyrtodaria siliqua. The sequence goes on from JAWPHD010007264.1 coordinate 11,618, forward strand.
ACCGATATATCTAACCCTTTTTAATTTTTGTTTCGTTCCGTTTCGCAAAATACCAATACCCGTGTGGGTAATGGTACTTTGCGTAACGGAACGAAACAAGATTTTAACACGTTATATACTTGATGTTTTGCGCATCATGAGTTTCTTCGGACATTATACATCATTCGACAACTGATGTTTATACAGGGTTCGTGTATTTTACTATTATATATTGATTTTTAAAATTTAAATTTAATTTTTTAATTCCCCCATATTGTGCCCCTCGTTCCGTTTCGTTTCGTTCCGTTCCGTTTCGCAAAGTACCAATAGCCGTGGCTACTGCTTGTACTCTCATCCATATTGAGAGAGAAGGGGCACTGACGGATATTTTCCAATGTTTTCTCGATGATTGTTTTCTGCAAGCCATGAGTCATCTTATATGAGGCTGCAGTCCTATCCATCGTGTTGGAAGCAAGGGATTTTTTTTCTTTTGAAAGTTCTTTCGCTACCTCCAAGATGACTGGTGCCATGGATAATGGGAGTGAGTTTTCAGCCACGACTCCAAGTATCATTGCCTGCAAAATTAAAATAAAAAAAATATTATTATTTAATTACTTAATTTAAACAGATGTTAAAACGTGAAGTGATTATGCCACATGAAAAGAAATTAAAATAAATCTTACCCAAAATTAAAACAATTTCTTGTGAGTTTTGAATTATTATTAGTAATTATTGTAAGTAAATTTTCAATCTTACATATATGCACTGGACTTCAACATAATTATTAATCTGTTACCACAGTACTGTCTAGGTCAGGGTTCATACACCTGACAGATCACAGAAATTTATGACTTTTTCTTGGAACTCAGAATACTACACTAAGACAATGTGTACTACCGCTAACAAGTACATCAAATTCACAATAATTAATATTGGGATGTATTCATCGTATCTAGGCGATTAACTGTTTATTGAAACATTGTTGTTTGTGTGTGAGTGGTCATGTGATACACTGAATCTTTTTATTTTTGTTATTGGGTTGCACCGTGATTCTAGGAATAGGAGAAACTACAATACTTTCGACACCAGTTTCGACCGGACACCAGTTTCGACCTGTAAAAAAAACTAGTTTTACCCTGCAAAATATTTGAGCAGGGGTTCCCCTAGCCCGAATGCTTTTTAATGTGCCCCCCAACCCAATCGCCATGTCCCCGGGGTGGATGGGATAAAGCGTGCATTATTGATTAAGCATTAACAATCTTGGGGTGGGATGGGATGGCGCAACCCAGTAACAATTTTTAAAAAATATCAACATACAAGCAACTACAGCATAAATCATACACTTACCTGCTGTTGGTATACACGCTCAACAACTGGTACGACTGGTTTCACTACTGGCTCTCGAACAGGGCAACTTGATCTAAACATCGGATGAAGACCGTAGTTCATGTCTGCAGGTTTAACACTTGTCAGTACGTGATTTTCCTTTTTCAATCGAAGTTTCTGTCCATGTTTCTTTGTCAGGCAATGTTCCTCAATTGTCTTGACTCTGCGAGATGCGTAATTGATAGTGTCATTACAGAGAGTGCACAGCGCTTTTCCCGGCAAATCTACTTTCCTGATGTACTCGCCGAGGCAGACGGTAATTGAGCCGATCTTCACTTCTCTCTCCAACCAAGACCATCTAAATCTATTCTTGACTTCCTTATCAATCTCTGAAAGACGATCCTCATTATTTCTGTCCACAATACTTGCCATTGTTGCGCACTGACCGTGAAATTGGTGTGAACAAATTCGTGCCAGAAAAATTGGCTTGTCTAGACTAAATAGTGATCACAGAAGCGCTTGAATTCAACGCAGTTTAAACAGTTCGTCTTGTACAAGCGTCTCCGTGACACTGAGGCCTCTCATGAATGTGACAGACGAGATTTCCGCGACTCCTTCTTTGGCTTGGGAATATGTCTATACCACCCCCTCAAATTTCTCTACGAATTTACACTGATCTGAAAAATGGTCCTGGCAGTCAAAAAACTCGGAAATCCACGAATCCGCGGAAAATTCTCATCCCTGTACATACCTTTGGTTTACATACGACAGATTATAGACAATATTTAACTAATGAATTACTGCATACCTTTGGTTAACATACGAGAGTTTAAAGACAATATTTAACTAATGAATTACTGCATACCTTTGGTTTACATATGAATGTTTAACTAATGAATTACTGCATACCTTTGGTTTACATATGAATGATTAACTAATAAATTACTGCATACCTTTGGTTTACACACGAGAGATTATAGACTATATTTAACTAATGAATTACTACATACCTTTGGTTTACATATGAATGTTTAACTAATGAATTACTGCATACCTTTGGTTTACATACGAGAGATTATAGACATTATTTAACTAATGAATTACTGCATACCTTTGGTTTACACACGAGAGATTATAGACTATATTTAACTAATGAATTACTACATACCTTTGGTTTACATATGAATGTGTAACTAATGAATTAATGCATACCTTTGGTTTACATAGGAGAGGATATATACAATATTTATCTAATGAATTACTGCATAGCTTTGGTTTACATATGAGTGATTATAGACAATATTAACTAATGAATTACTGCATAACTTTGGTTTACATATGAGTGATTATAGACAATATTAACTAATGAATTACTGCATACCTTTGGTTTACATATGAGTGCTTATAGACTATATTTAACTAATGAATTACTACATACCTTTGGTTTACATATGAATGTTTAACTAATGAATTACTGCATACCTTTGGTTTACATACGAGAGATTATAGACTATATTTAACTAATGAATTACTACATACCTTTGGTTTACATATGAATGTTTAACTAATGAATTACTGCATACATTTGGTTTACAAACGAGAGATTATAAACAATATTTAACTAATGAATTACTGCATACCTTTGGTTTACACACGAGAGATTAGACTATATTTAACTAATGAATTACTACATACCTTTGGTTTACATATGAATGTTTAACTAATGAATTACTGCATACCTTTGGTTTACATACGAGAGATTATAGACTATATTTAACTAATGAATTACTGCATACCTTTGGTTTACATATGAATGATTATAGACAGTATTTAACTAATGAATTACTGCATACATTTGGTTTACATATGAATGATTATAGACAATGTTTAACTAATGAATTACTGCATACATTTGGTTTACATATGAATGATTATAGACAATGTTTAACTAATGAATTACTGCATACATTTGGTTTACATATGAATGATTATAGACAATGTTTAACTAATGAATTACTGCATACCTTTGGTTTACATATGAATGGTTATAGACAATATTTAACTAATGAATTACTGCATACCTGTGGTTTACATATGAATGATTATAGACAATATTTAACTAATGAATTACTGCATACATTTGGTTTACATATGAGTGATTATAGACAATATTTACTGATGAATTTAAAAAGTGTGAATATTTTGTACTAATTATGTTACACAATCATTATGTTTATGTAGTATATAGAGGATATTGTTTGTTTGCAGTGAATATAGGGAGAAGTGAGAAAACTGATATTTTATACTTATGTGAGTTTCCTCACTTCAAGATGAAAATAAACCCTATATTCACGACAAACCAACAAATATTCTATTCATTATATACTCACAACCTTGAAACTTATGCAGAAAAAATAGAATGTGCCTAAACAATGACGTCAATAACGTCAACAGTGGCATTACGTCATTTCACAAGTGAAATATAAACAGTGAAAATATAAGGTTTTATTTTAATCATAAAGTCCACTATTTTTACTGTGAAATAGTGTATAATAAATACTAGTATTAAACAGAATAACTACATAACTGTTTATTTAAAATATTTATGTATGAATGATTAGACAATATTTAATGACTATTTTATTATCAGGAATTCTTTGACAATACAAATGATAGAGGCATGTTGTTTTCTCACGAGTGAGTGAAAAAGCAAAAGAAGCCTCCCATCAAGTGAATGAATTCTTGTTAATCAAACCCACCTGTTGCAATAAATATATAGAGAATATTATGTCAGTGCCTTTTACTATCAAGTTCATTAGGCGAGGCTTAGAAAATGAAGAATGAGCCTCGCCATTCTTCGTTTTCTAAGCCTCGCCTAATAAACTTGATAGTATAAGGCACTGACAATATTCTATTTATCATGTAGATTATCCATTTTCTGTATGAATTACTATTATTACCTATTTCTCAGAATGTTACGCTTATCGAGGATGCCGCCATGTTGTTGTTTTTTGTTTGTTTTATGACGTCAGGCAACGTTACTTGCATGACGTCAGATAATGTTACGTAATCAGTGCCTAATAAAGCAAAAATTATTAGGTCACCCCTTTAATAGGCAGAAAAGCGCATATCTGCATGATATTATGTTACATATCGAGGGATGGCCTCTCAATGCGCAACCATTACATCTTGTTCTTTACCCGGTAGTTACAATTTTTACGCTTTCACCCTTTTACGCTTTCACCCCTCGATAGATTTTGTGTCTGTTTCTTGATGTTTTCAATTTCAAACACATTTCCGTGGTGTAAAAACCTGTTTATGAACTCTGTTGACTAAAGACCGATTCATTTACAAGAATTAAATATTTTGACATGTTTTTATTCATTTAAAAGAATTAAATATGAAAGCAAATATTGTATGCCTTTCAGAGTGTTGCCAGCTAAACGTGGCACATGGCACTTAATTGTTAGAAGGTGCTTTACACATTATTAAAACACAATTACCAAAATGTCTGCATAGCATGGCAGACACTTAGAATCACTTTGTCCGTCATCCGTCACACTTTAACCTGCAACTTGACCTTGGCCATGACTTGAAACATATTTGACCTATGTCCATGTAACTTCATAAACATCTTTATCTTAACCCAAGGAAAGTCCAGAAACTCTGACTCAGTTTGGCAGAGTTATGCCTCTTTTTTTTTTTTTAACTTGCAACGAAACCAAGATTGTCCTTGCTGAAATAAACACACGGCAGGCGACATAAGTGTTCCTTGGAACACCCTTATAGTTAATTATGAGCAAGCAGATTTAAAGTCAACATGATACTGGATGGTGGTGGAGATTTTAATGTGTGATGAAAACTTCAGGACTGCCAAGTGTCCCTTTATTGGCTTTACTTAGGGATGCAGAAATTATCCAAGTGTTATCATGTTCTTAAAATTGATCCATCTGATTTAACTTTCCTAAAAGACATGGACTACATTTTATAAGGTGTCATGTGTCTGTTTGGAGACTAAATGTTAACCAAAAATCATATTGTGTGGATCCCAATTGTCTGTAAATTAGTGGTGGAAAAATAAGTTGAAAGCATGTAGGATTGTTTTTGTTATTTTTTTTTTTTTATTAATGTTTGCATACATATAATGTTGTCCTCAAATAATGAAAATGAGTCTGTATAATATATTCCTCAAAATAATTTAAGGACCACAAAAAAGAACAATAATAGTAACTGAATCTTTAATATGATATCCATATCAAACATTAATACTTTTAGGTCAAGTAACAATTGTTAAATAATATAAGTAAACTGTTCAATAATGGTACAATTAACAAATAACACAATCAAAATGTGGTCCTTAAATTATATTAAGGAGTATATATACTGAAAGGAGAAAGAAACGCGACACGGGCATTTCCGCTATATAGTGTTTGTACAATATGCTGCTGTTAATCGATGGTACATGGCTAAGTAAGATCTTTCCTTTCGGGACAACATGTAGCACAGCAAATAGTATTCCTGCAAAGTTTCATTATTGACAGAGTACACGTTTGGAGCAAACTTAGGATGCAAAATTTTGCAAACTCTTTACGTTAAACACAGTACTGAACTGGCTCAATTTTTCAAAGAAGAACTTCAACATTTATTAATTTCTTGTTACAGCGTGTACTGTGATTAAAACGTCTACAACTTCACAGGTGTGTCCTTTCTCTAACTAACTGCAACTTTTTTTTTTAAAAAAAAATCTTGGGATTTCCCTGGAATATATATGGAATTAAGTATATACAATATATAGCAGAATATTCCTGTGTCACGTTTCTTTTCCTTTCCATATATGTAATATATGGAATATGGTCTCACCAAAATGATACACCCATCGTGGTGTTTAAATAAACCAACGAGATGGCAAATACAAAGGAAATGTCAACAGAGCTTACGGGATGGCGAGTTGTCCATCTTACGTCCGTCCGTTAACACAAGAGGGCCTTCATTTTTCATCCAATCTTTTTCAAACTTTACCAGTTCGGACCAGTAACATCGGAGTTATGGCCATTGATTTAGTTAAAATTGCAGTATTTTGCCTCGTTAACACTATAGCCTTCATTTTTCATCCGATCTTTTCCAGACTTTACCAGATTGTTGATATCAATGAAAACCAGCCAGTTCAGACCAGTTAAAATTGCTATATTTTGCCTCGTTAGTCATCCAATCTTTTTTAAACTTTACCAGATTGATGATATCTATGAAAGCTCGAATGAGTTCGAAAACCAGTCAGATTGGACCTTCATTGTTACCTTCGTTAGGGCCTTAATTTTTCATCCGATCTTTTTCAAACTTTACCAGATTGTTGATATCAATGAAAGCTTGGACGAGTTCGAAAACCAGTCAGATTGGATTATTTACACTGGAGTTGTGGCCCTCGATTTTCTGAAACTTTGAAGGGATCATCAGTACCAAGCCTAGGTGTACCGTCACCTCATGACAGTTGAAAGATTTGGTGGAGTTATGGCCCTTTCAAGGTTTTAATACATAAACTTTATCTGGACTAGTTCTCCTGAACACCTGGCTGCATTTCAACGAAACTTTTTAGGGATGATCAGTACCAGGTTTAGTGGTGCATATTATCGCCGTGTTGCGGTCGAATGATTTTTGGTGGAGTTATGGCCCTTTAAAGGTTTAAATACACAAATTTTGTCTGGACAAGTTCTCTTGATCCCCTGGCCTTATTTAAATGAATCTTGGTGGGGATGATCAGTACCAAGCCTAGCTGCGCATATCATTGCCGTGTTCCAGTTGAATGAATTTTGTTACGACCCCTTAAAGGTTTTAATTCACTAACTTCGTACAGACTAGTTTTCCTGAACTTCAGCGAAATGTGGCAGGGATGATCAGTACCGAGACTTGTTGCGCATGTCATCGCCATGTTCCGGTTGATTGATTTTTGACAGAGCTATGGCCCCTTACACACAAACTTTAGCTTAGCAAGTAGAGCGTCCACAGGCCCTCTTGGGGCTCTTGTTTTTGTTGGGGCTATTCCATTAAAACATACATGGGACATCATGTATATATAATATTGTCTGCATATAATGACACTGAGTCTGTGTATAATATATATATATTTATAAACATTATTCTGTGAAAGTTAATACTGTTATTTCTAATATGCAATAATATTGGTAGATTGTACAGAAATAAAAAAATAACGCAAATATGCGGTCTTGTATTATTTCTTAATCTCCACTCATGTTTGAAAACAACTGTTGCCAAGATGGGAGTGATAGGTTTAAATTTCAGCGTTTTGAACATATATATTGTTACAGCACATAGTTAATAAGATTGGAACAAAAGAATACTACATCTTATAGAGTTCTTCTCCTTAGTGGGTGTGATTAAAAACAAGTGTTGCTAAAGATGGGACCATATTTCACTATTAAAAGTAGCAAAGGCCCATGAATTGAATTGAACTGGGGTTTTATGGCGCACCAACACAAGGTTACATGGCACCAAACAGGGATGAACATGCCAGGCTCATCCTCCATTTACATCGATAAAATATGGAGAATGGGCCTAGAACCTTCTAACCTGCAGAACTGCTAAGTTGCTGCAAATTCTATTGATTGGATTTGACCATCTCTCTCAGACATGTCAAGTTTCAGAAACAAGAGGCCCGATGATGCTCTACTGGTCAACACGGCTCTTGTGAGAATATGGTTGTGATGTATTGATTCAATCAATCAGATGTGAAAAACAAAGTTCCAGTAGAGCTTTCAAACTTCACAAGTGTTTACATCTACCAAAAGTAGCTCAATATGACCACCCACTTTTCGCACTTTGTTATAACATATTACACCCGCTTTTCGCACTTTGTTAGTAACATATTATGGTATGATGTACAGCAGTTAAATTTTGGGTTTTGATCAACAACTCTTTAAGGGTTATACCCACATTTTATATCAGTAATGATGTAAGGGAAAGGATTCCTATATATTGATTTGGGAGTTCAAGGTCAGCAAGACCTCATATTCCACATAATAACACAATGTATAATATTCACGATCATGAAACTGCATAGGTGCTCATGAAGGTCAGTTCCATTGGTGAGAGGAGGAACAATATTGTTTTTTGGGTCAAAGGTCAAATACGCATGACCTCATACGGACATACAATTCTGCACTATAACTCTGAAGTATGGCATTCTGTGGGATCACTCTACACACATGATATTTCGTAAGTATATTGCCCTTGGTGAGAGGTGGAACCCTATTGCTTTTGGGATCATTAGGTCAAGGTTGTCATTTCATATACTTCCAGAAGTATAAGCCCAGCTCATGAAACTGCCCTTTGTGAGAGGAGGGACCTATAATAATTGCTTTTTTGGGTCAGTAGTCAAAATCGAGTTACACGGACCTGATAATGACCCAATCCTGAGAAACACTTCTTCACCAATCCTGATAAACACTTATGCACTGTAACTTCTAAACTATTAGACCCACAACCTTAAAACTTTACCCAAATAGTTCTTATGGTAAAATGTAGTTAGTGGTTCAATGGTTAAAGTCATGGTTACCCGAAAATGAAAAACTCCTTCAGCGCTGTAATGTGTATACAATTATACCTAAAATCTTGAAATGTATATTGAGAGTATGGTTAGCAGGTCAAAGGCAAGGTCACTGTGACCTTGGTTAGCAGGTCAAAGGCAAGGTCACTGTGACCTGATCATGAAAACTACTTTCCCAGCTTTTTTTCTTCATAAACTAGATGACCTACATTATTAAAATATATAAATAGTGCTCTTACCTAACAACCCATATCAATTTGTTTTTCAGTAGGTCAAAAGTCGAGGTCATATTGACCTAGAATCTAGGAAACGCTGTTAAAACAAAGCTATCAAAGTGGTTTATAAGGCCCCGTTAGGTGGCACTCTTGTTATTAAGCCTTAAAGGTCATTAATCAGATACCAAAACCTACACAGCTTAAGACATTTTATACATGGATCTAAATAGCCAACACATTCCTATTGTCAGTAGGTCAATATGCATGGCCCTGACCTACTTCATTCATTTAGGCAGCAGGTGATATAACAGCAAAGCAGGAGCTTTTAAAGCTAGTGAAATGCACATAAATGCATCTGTGAACAATCAGATGTAAAATATTAACAAAACTTTAAACTAGTTAGCACCATAATATTTGAAAAGTCATTGCACGTTTTAATTTTTCTCCAAGTATTTACAAGCTACCAGAGCTGCCCCTAAAGCTGCATCAGTTTCTGTCCCCTCCACAACCCCTATAAGTTTGTACAACTCCTTCACATGTTCCTTTACGCAGGGTTGTCTATCGATGACAGATCCACAGACCACAAGTCTCTGGATTCCACTCTCGATCAACACGGAACTTGGCATCATCATATGCACGTTTTTCACAAGTCCCTCACAAACTGATCGGAACACGGAGTCGAGTGACATGTTGTGTTCATTGATACCACTCACAGAGGCTGTCAGGGAAGGGTTGTATCGCTCTCCAAATATCACTGGAAGGGTCGTCAGATCGTTCGTGCTGGAACTGGTCTGTCTGGATATATCGGTCAACTTTTGCCATATGGCTCCCTCGTCAACATCAACACCTGTTTCAGAAGAAAATCATGGTAATTATTGTTAATTAAACTAGAACTATCACTGAAGGTGATGAAAAATCCAGTTTAAATTCTAAGTCAAACAAAGGGACATAATTCAGTAATAAATTAGGCAATCAACAATGGGTGATGTAGAGTGACATAAGGTCATCAGTTATGTGTATATGAAGTTTGTGAACAACCCATTCAAAACTGTTTGACAAATGCAAGTTATAACAAGAGGTCAATGACCTTGAAGCTCTACTGATAGGTTTTTGATAGCTAGATCAGCATTCATGTGAAGTTTCATGAAAATCTGTCAAGTAGTTTCAGACAAGTAGTCGCTACAAGTTTTTACTATACAACTCTATGTAAACAAAGATGGCCGTTGGCAGCCATGTTTAATGTCGAATCAAAACGATTTTCGACAAGGACCAACATCATGTCATGCTGATCATTTTAGAAAATGTCCCTTAGTAAAAAAATGTAGCGACTGTACTCCCCTGAAACTACTTGATGGATTTTCATGAAACTTCACAGGAATGTTGCTCTTGTCCAGTTGATCCTAGAAAAAATTCAGGTCAGCCGGAAATTCAAGATGGCAGACATGGCTAAAAATAATTTTAAAAATACTGTTTTGGGGTGATTACTTCTCAAAAACCATATGTGATATTGATTTGGAACCTTTATCAAAATGACTGGCAAAACATGTAGTTGGTTCTTAATTTTCATTCAATGTCAAAACAATGATCTCTGCTTGCATATATTGAAATACAGTTTTAAATTTTCAGCTATTCTTCGTTATTATACCCCCACTTTCACAAAATTTACCGTTACCGCATGTCCTCCTAAACCGCTTAACGGAATTTAACCAAACTTCGGGTATGACTTCACACCATATGATGACGGCGTGCAACATGATTTTTGGTTACGAGCCCAGGACCCTCAAGGGCGGGGGTAACATAAACACTCTAATTGTTCTATATTCTTGCACATAAATTGCTGTATGTAGTCGTCTATGAAACGGTGTGAGGGGGGAGGGGTGGATGATTTGCGGTGTATATATATATATATTTATTTTCTGTATAATAGTCGTCTATGAAAGAGATACACAGCATGTCAAATGATTTATTATTTAAAACTCGGAGTGTAATTTTAGTGGCGGTTACGAGTTCAACCCCATGAAGCAGTACTTTTTTTTGGTAACGCTATTGAATTCCGTCAATCTTGATTTTATTTAGTAAATATTCAATAATCGTTGGTGTGCTATGTTTGTCAACGTAATTGTTTTATAGGCTAAAAGTTACGGATATTGTCCCTTTAAAGAGAATTGACCAGTGTGAAGGAAACGTGGGTATTTTGTGATGGCGCGCCGTCAAATTCTTTCTAGTTTATTACTGAATTATGGCTCTTCGACTTTATATAATTTTCCACTCTATAAATAACTTCATGTGGCTTTCACTTTAAAACTGTTCATGGATTGTTATTACACTTGACATACAGTTCACACGTGTTGATATGATGTGTCTCTGCATTAATGGTTTTTCGATACAGCAATTTTTTTTACAGAATTGTGGACCTTTATTTTACTTAGAAATGTTTCCACATTAAAATATTCAACAGATATTTTAGAAGTTTTAGGCTTGAATATATTATAAGTGAAATGTAATCAACAGTTAGTAACATGCAACGACAATTTTCTTGATACTATTCTTATAATTAATATTAAAGGGACACATGGCAATCTTGAGTTTTATTCAAACATTAAAATGTGCTCCTCAATTTAATTATCCTGCGTCATTTTGACTTTAAAACTGCTTGCATATGATTAAATAAAAAATTGAGATTTCAATTATCTTCATTATTTCACCAAATTTTTAAATATATTATTGAATGATGCACTATTACACAGAGTCAGTAATATGTAAAAATGATTTTCTTTGAACTATTCTAACAATTACTATTAATGATTGAACAAATGCAAGCGAAGAGAAAAACTAACGGGACGCCCTGAGTTTTTTAAAAAATCAAAGATTGCCGTGTGTCCCTTTAATGATTGAACAAATGCAATTTATGTAGAAAAACTAAATTGGATGTTGCGCGTTTTAAAAAATCAATATTGCTGTGTGTCCCTTTAAGAATACTGAGCCTGTAAAGTTATTATTAGGCTTACCAAACACAGAGAACCATTGCTGAACCATCTTGACAAACGCGGTGAGGACATTGCCACCATTGAGACTGGCGCCAACAGCCAGGTAGGTCTTGTCAAAGTAAGGGAAGTAACTGACAGACGTGGGAGTATCCGAGATAGGAGGAACAAACGACGGTGAACAAACCTCGTATGACAGCTGGCACGATGTACTCATATTCAGGACTGAAATGATAAATAACGTAACGCACATTATCTAGCAAATATATTCAGGGCCGTCGATCTGCCGATTTTGCGTCCGGTAACCGGTAGAAATAATGCAGAGCAAATTCATTTTGCATATCACTAATCGTTGACTATGTTGCACCAATAATATATTTAAACATATGGTAGAATAACGAAGAAAATTTGAAAACTCAAAATTTGTATTTAAATATATATGCAAGCAGGTTTAAAATAAAAATAATAATTTATTAATAAACTGAGGTGCTAATTTTAATACCTGTGTAATGTAAGCAGAAATCAAGTGACAAAGTACTGCAGCACATCTGAAGCATATAAAAACTTGGTCTAGTTGGAATCTGTGGCGTAATAAACATTAACATCACTTGCCAGCATCTGTCTTGTATCTAGCAGCAGACAAGAAAGAACACTGCATGTCACCAAGTCCTGCGAGAACGGGAGTTCCCTTGGGAATCCCGAGCCAGTCGGTGTACAGATCTCCAGCCTTGGTGCCAGACGGAACAACAACAGGTAGAAGGTGCACCGGAAAACCAAAGTCTTTTAATCTGTTAAAAGATAGTAAGAGTGTTGAATTATTTATAAAATAATTTGTACAGCAGTTAAAGTTGTTTGCCTGCCATCATTACCTGTCAAATAAGCGAAATATAGTATGTTTTCAACATTTATTCAGACAGTTTCGACAGAATGATCGGTCTTTCTCAAGGAATGTTGCTAAATGAACATATACATGTGGTTACAGATATTAATTTATCTATATAAATTATTAAAATATATATAGATAATGCAAATTTCAGTGCTCCAGATATATTAAACGATGTATCTGCATATTTTTTCACAAAAAGACGGATTAAAACTAAAATTAATGCGTACAAAAATGCATTAAAAAATTCAATGCTGATAAATATAGAGAACCAATTTCTCGCGTATACTTCATGGTTTAGGAAAACTTGAGTGCGCTCTCAATAGATGCTTACTGAAGTCTGAGGTACTGAATGACAATCAAGTGCCTCCAGCAATTACTATGACAGATGCTTGCAAGAAAAAAGAAATGGCATTTTTGTCAGGTGTTTGACACAAATTAATGCCATTTTAAAAAGACAGTTCTAGCAATGATGAATATAAATGTAAGGGGAAGAGCAAATACGTTTTTTGTTTTTTTTTAATAATGACTACTGAGTAAAGTCAACATTTTACATCAATTAATGCGTCAAAAACTTGTTTTTAAGCATACGCATAAACATTATAAATTTGCAAATGTGAATATGTAATAAAATATTCATGCGTACAACACACACTATGCTGAAACTAAATTTGACATGTAAAATTAGCATAATAATTATACATGGGTACATGACTGCAGCGAGTGTCCATGCATTTAATAATAGGATTATACAATGTACATGTAGTTCTGAGAACATCTACAGAAAGCAGGTGCAACATCATGAACATGCAACTCGGGAAATAATTTATGTTAAGTAAGTGCTGTACGAGATCTGCTTCATATTTAATGCTTCATGCCAAATGGTTTATATAAAATGTTTGTTCCTATTTGACCAATCAGATGTGTTGTAAATGTTGTTATTTTACTCTCTTATTGGCCAAAAAGTTAACTCACATTTTGCATTCAGCATAAAGCCTTTTGCACAAAAAAGCATTTTGCAGAAGGTATGAAGTATTTCATACATGGCGCACTGGCTTTCCAGAGATTCCTAATATAAATCCACAGAATTATAGTAGAAGCTTAAATACAAAATTACATTTCTGAATTCCAGGTGTGCGATTCGGAGTTGAAGTAACCCCAACTTGTGGCAATCTGGTGACTCATTACCGGTCTATCCAACCCACAAAGTAGTGCCACAAGATAGTCCATAATACTGCCAGCCACATTGTACTTTATGAATGTCTCCGGAACAAACTTTCGTATCCAAGATAATGTAACACACCCAAACCCTGTTGCCAGACACTGATGCGAATCTGGCTTTGGAAGCTGCAGCAGAAACTCCTTAGATGATCTTTGGTCTTGCCAAGTGTATAAATTACTTGTATCCATAGACAGAAAGTTATCCTGTGTGATTATTTTAGACTCGCTGTCCCATAAAAGGGCCCCGTGCATTTGGCCACAAACTGCGATACATCTCACCAAAGATTTATTTTTGTCTGTAATTCGCATCAAACAATCGTAAACGGATTTGATAATCTTTGAAACATTTTGTTCAGATCCCAAAGCACCAACATTGCTAACTTCATCAGAATGTGTGGGTTCTGATGTGCTGAATATCGCTTTTCTTGAAGCATTGTCCACCAGAGATATTTTTACTGATGTTGTTCCTAAATCAATACCAAGACATAATCCGCTGACGGAATTCATAATTGAACATTGACACAATTAGCATTTGTTTTTAGGCCTACATGATATTAAAACATTGTAAAATTAACGTTACAATAGGCCCCTAATCTGATTTGTTATGTCCGAAATAGTGTGTTGTCCGAAACTGGTAACAATATCTTGTAATATGCATGCACGTCCGTTTTTACGTGGATTGACTCAATAATTCTTTGCACTGCTGGCAAGTTTACATTCACTTCAGTAGCTGTTTATATACTGTATAGTAATGCGCTACTGCCGACAACGCTTCCTTGCAGAACTTGCTCGAGTGTAGATAATGTCTGTCCTTGGTAAATGCAATGTCTCGGATAACTCAGTATTGAAAATATCGAGGAAAATAACCAAGGCACTCCGCATAATCTAAATTAAACCCCCAATCTATAAATTCTTTATTTACAACGCAGATACTTAGATTCCCAAGTGGTCTAGTGGTTAGGATTCCACGCTCTCACCGTGGCGGCCGGGGTTCGATTCCCCGCTTGGGAAAACGTTTTCTCTTTTCTTTTTTTTTTTACACCATTTCATTACCGCTTAATCCAAGTGTAAATTATTATTTGTAGATGATCTATATATATATCTTTCAGTCGTACCATGGTGGTGTCTACTTTTAATAGTGAGCTCAATCAGGGGCGTAGCCAGAGCCTTTTGGAGAAAGCGCCCTGTGCGAGGGTGCGGGATGGGGTGTCCCCCATTGCTGATGGGTGTCCAGGTGGCATCCCCCTGGAAAATTGAAATTTGAGTTTAATTTCGGAGGTTTGTGGCTTCATTTGAGCGAGATTTTGGAGGCTCTCGCCTCCATTCATTAAGTGTGTTTTTAAAAATAGTCCCTCACCTCCTACCCAACTTCAATTTTTATTGCTGATTTAAAAAAAAAAAAACACTTTTATTTTTTCACATTCGATTTTCTAGAGTACGCCCGGGCGTACAGGAGTATGCCTGGCTACGCCCCTGTCAATGATACTACCACAGTGAATACTATGTCGTAGACACAGGACACGATACACACGACACCAGTCCTAGCACTACCCTATTTCAACTGGCCGGGGATTGAACCCACGACATCCCACAATGACATGCAAGGCGTACGCTCTAACACTACGCCAAGACAGAGGTCACGCGAACACTTGCAGGTGTCTGTGTAACAATTTCCTACATGTACCTTGAGTATGTAGATCTCTGCATGTACACTTAGAAAAGGAGGAATGTATGCAAATTCGAGGAATGCATGCACATTTTTGACAAGCTGGAATTTTGAAAAAGCTCAAGTGAGAATTTTATGTTTATATCTGATACTTTAAAGTCCCTATCCTGCCATCAACACAGACAAAGTTTAAAACAGATGTACAACGTTTCTAAACCATTGGACGACGAGCAATATACATAACTTACACATACATTTGAGATTTCAAACTCTAAAGACTGTGAGACACACTATACTCAGTACACGTCTTTAACCAGCCAACCCAAATGGCAAAACTGGAGCGTAGAATTAAGACTCATATTATTTTTTTGCGTATTCAATCACTGGTATTTTAAGAACCTTTAAATCTATACTTTTAATTGGCACATAACTATACATCATTATAAGACATCAACTCATGGATAGAGTTTTGATAAACGGTTTTGTCATGTAATCTTGTCGTTATTTGGCGGGTTAGCCTCTTTAATGTTCTATAACAAGTTATATTGTTCTACTGCAACACTGATCCTTTTGTGTGCAGTGATAAAACATAATGATCTGATATTTTCTCCCACATTATTTTTTTTTTATATCCATGTAAGATTTTGATTGAGATTTTTTATAAAGGCACATATGACAATTTTGATTTTTAAAAACGTGTGACGTCCTGTTATTTTTCTACATACTTTGTCGAGTAGGCCTAAAATGTTTTTTCCATATTGTTGATTATATTGCACCAATAATATATTTAAAAAATAAAAAGAAAAAAGCTCAGCATTTATTAAATGTTATATGCATGCATTAAATTATACTGGATTAATAAATCGATACTTTAAAGGGACACACGGCAATCTTGAAGTGCTTGAAATGGTTGTCTCGATTTATATATCCAGTATCATTTTTACTTTTACCTTGGTTACATTTAAATAAATCAAATTTTATTCACTATTTCGTCTTATTATACAGTAAGTCTTAATATATAATTGGTCAATAATATCAAAAAATAATAATATGAAAAAACAAATTGCTTAATACAATTCTTATAATTAACATTAATGATTGAACAAATGTAATTATGTAGAAGAACTAACGGGACGCCGTGAGTTTTTAAAAAATAAAGATTGCCATGTGTCCCTTTAACATTTTAATGGCTGATCAAGATTGCCGTGTGTCCTTTTACTGATACGTGAGGAAAATCTAATTTGTATACATTCCTCAGAGCTTCCCACGTGCATATAAAATGGATGACTATATGGTAATAACCAATCAGTGATTGAATATATCAAACTTTAAAGTGATGTAATGTATGACTCACTGATTTTTTAACCAACTGCCAAACTACTGAATTGCTGTTTAATGCAGGTTATCAGCAATCATAGTCATTGTTATTATCAAACAGATTCCGCTGGTTCTTTTACATGAACACATGACAAACTCAAGTGCATGTACATGGGAAGTCCCTGTTTTAATTTCCTTATGAAAGACCAATGGAATATTTGTTTAACGGCACATTGACAGATGGGTTATTTTGAACCGCCACTGATGATAATAGGCCGAAGAGATACAATATTTAGATTTTTTACTTGACCTGTGTCAACTTTTCTCTTTGATGCACCAACATCTAATCTGTGACACATCACAATGGAAATACATATGCCTAGGATTTCTCTTTTCGTTAAATATCTGTTGTTGGTGCAAGTGTAAGCGGATTTAACTGACAACAACCAGGGTGTAATACTGATACTGGACAAATTACTCTTGCTTAATATGTTGTTAAATGTGAGACAAAACCAAAAGTTAAAGAGGGCTGATAGAGAAGACAGCTGTTTTTTCTCCATCATTTATTAAACTGTTTACTGTGTACAATTACGTAATACAAAGCTTCATCAGAAATGTAGAACATGTGTCCATGTGATATGAATGCCTAGCATAAGGGTTAACCCCCAGTGGCCTACTGTGCCACTGACCGTTCCAAGGCGGTAGCCCTATTGTCAACCCTTTTGTGTTTGTGATGTCGTTTGTATTTATTATTACTTTTGCCTTCTTGTATGTCTGTTTGCGTGTTTTTTTTGTCCTCCTTGAATGCTACTTTCCCTGTCCGATCTTTTTATATCAATTTCTTTAACAGTTGATTATAGAAATGGAGTAACCAATTAATTATTTTAGTCTAAAATTAAACTAGAAGGGTGTTCCACGAAACATTTGTGTCGCCTGCTGTGTGCTAATTTCAGCAAGTGCAATCTAACTATAAAGTTTGAAGATACAGGGTGCAATTATTCTGACATTAATTATGGAGCAGATTTGTTTTTATTTGTTAAAAGTTTATGAAACCGGGCATAACTCCGCATTGGATAAGTGATAAGAAGGAACTGTATAGGTCTGTATAGAGTTTCGTAAGCATAGGTAAATATTTTGCCAAGTTATGAGCAAGGTTTGGTTGAAGATTAACGTTTTATGAAAATGGACATTCTGCCAAAATGAAAGTCCGAGTTCTTGGTTATGGATAACAACATTCATTGTGGTAAGATGAATGTGTGATGAACATAGGTAAAACATTTAAAGTTATGGCCAGTTTTGAGCTTGGTTCAAGTTTTATAAAAAAAAAAAAGGACATAACCTCACCCAAATGAAAGCCAGAGTTATTGGACATGTTTAACAACATTCCTTGAAGTAAGATGAACATGTGTGTGCAGTTTTATGAAACTAGGTCAAATACTTTTCAAGTTATGACCAAGGCTAGATTGTAGGTTAAAGTGACTGACAACGGACAAAGTGATCCTTAAGTGTCTGCCATGCTATGCAGGCGACACAATAAGCCATAATCAGTAAACGGACAGCCAGGCTGACAACGCAATGACAAAGTTGTTTAATTGCTGTTATTATGAATCAACTAAATTGATTGTGAAAAACGGGTCAGGTCATTCAGTTTTACTTATTTACAGTATGAACATGTTCAGGGCAGGAGCAATTGTTTCTGAGTTACTTGTCCTACGTAATATTTGAATGGTCAAATTGATAAATTAAAGAATTTATCTGAAGTTCTACTCATCCTGCATCAATAAGCACTCGTCATGGCGAGAGAACGGGTGGAATTTTCGTGGCCTGATTTTGCTGTCATGTATATGTGTGTGTATCATGTAAGTTTATTTAAAGGTTAAACGCTGCATGGCAAATGTATGTGTGAGGAATGGATTAAAAAAAAAAAGAAAAGTTTAAGGTCATTCGTATTGACCTTCTAATAGTAGGAACCTGTTGCTGTCATGTAGATGTAACCATGTATGAAGTACATACAAGCTGTATGGCTTCAAGTAAGTTTTCATATCTCAGTAATGGACTTTATATCAAAAGCTTTAATATAAAAACACAATGTAAATGAGGGGCAAAATCTAGGTGAAGGTCATTAGTAATGACCTATTTTTGGTAGGAACATCCTGTTGTCATGAAGATGTAAACATGTATGAAGTTGTAAGGCTTGTGGTGAAATTACTTTAACAATTGAACGTAAAACTTGAATGTGAGTATGGACAGACAAAGGTAACACTATAATTTATGCCTGATTCATTTTCATGGCAAGGTATAATTATTTTAATATGGAAATAAAGTCAAACATATTTAAAAAACAAGAAATGTCTCTGTTAGTGACAAATGCCCCCAACGTGTTTTTGACCTTTGACCTCTAAGTCAGTGTGACCTTGACCTTGGAACCACGGACCTTAATTTTGCGCGTGACACGTCGTCTTGTTGTGGTAATTTCTTCTGTAAGGTCCCAGCCCACTCAGGAATATTCATGGAAAATGTGAGTTTGTTGAGCGGTTTCAGACAATTCTAATCAGTTGTTTCAATTAACGCAAGCACTTCTTTTTGACATTTTACCTCTAAGTGTGACCTTGACCTTGGAGCCGTGGACCTGGATTTTGCGCAAGACATGCCGTCTTGTTGTGGGGAGCACTTGTGCCAAGTTATTTGAAAAGACGTCCACGAATGTGAGAGTTATTGATCGGACACGATTGTACGGACTGACTGACGGGGCGACTACTATATGCCGCCCTGCTAGGGTATAACAAGTATTATACACGTTATAACATCTTCTCATCATGTACTTCTAAAACTGAAAGAACCTTCCAACATTGCGTTTTGTCCAGTATAAAAACGGTAAAACTGTGGCTGGCTTCCATCAATCAAAATATAGCTTGTTAACAATTTTCAAGTTGTACATTCTGTCTAGTCTTTCCAGTTACATGTAAGGTGCTATGCTATTAAATAACAATCGGGCAGCACTCAGTAAATGTGTATCAAGCAAGCAGCTTAGACCTGGAGGTCCTGGTATTGGTGAGCTTTACATGCAGATTAGTGTTAGCTCCCACACTTTAGATGCTTTCATTAGATGATGAACTGCCATTTTGAAAAGGCAAACAAACACACACAATGAGTAATTATGTGAAATAATCATAATCTGAATGAAAAGTCACATCACAGGAGTTTATATAAGTCACAGGAGTTTATATAAGTCGAAGCAGGAGTTTATATAAGTCACAGGAGTTTATATAGTCGCAGGAGTTTATATAAGTCGCAGGAGTTTATATAAGTCACAGCAGGAGTTTATATAAGTCACAGGAGTTTATATAGTCGCAGGAGTTTATATAAGTCGCAGGAGTTTATATAAGTCACAGCAGGAGTTTATATAAGTCACAGGAGTTTATATAAGTCGCAGGAGTTTATATAAGTCACAGGAGTTTATATAAGTCACAGAAGTTTATATAAGCTAAAGCAACATAAAGAGTAATAAATAGAAATGCCAGGATTTTTTTTTATAAACGAAGCTGCTTCATATTTTGCTTAGAAGTAACATTAAAGGGACAAGCAGTTATCTTGATTTTTTTACTAAACTGGTAGCTTTCCTTTAGTTTTTCTTCATAACTTGCATTTTCACAACCATTAATGTTTATTATGAGAATAACTGAAAGCAAGTTGTGGTTGCATATTTTCTAAATGATGAGTATATTGATCCAATAATATATTTAAATCTCTGGCAAAGAAGAACACCCAACAGTTTATTTATTTATTTATATGCAAGCAGATTAAGATCCAAAATGATCTTGACGTGCTAATCGTAATGCCTGATAAAAACTTCAAGATAGCCATGTGTCCCTTAAATTAATTAGCTCATGTTTACGCATAAAAAATGTATATTTTAATGGGTTTATTTCCGTTTAAATAAACATTTAAAAGCCACTTTAGTGATTGATGCAAAGTAACTTCTGTGGCTGTATAAATGTTAAATTATGTATACTGTTTTGAAACATTGGCATAATTGCAAGATGTTGATATAAATGCAAGATGAAACAATTGCAGAGCTATATAATCATAATTTAATAAATTCTACTTATTAAACTACCGCTACTTGATTCTTGTTTACATGTAGCTGTGAGAATCATAGCTCATTGTTTTACTGTACCATATTTCTTTTTATTTAATCTAGAGTCAAATATTGATACTGTCAGAAATATATGACATGCTTACTGAAATGAAAGAAAACAGCAACAGTATCCAGGCAATGCTGTGAGAGTTTGCTCAGCATGTTTTACTAAGACATACTGAGATGCCTTCACAGTAAGTTTCATGTAATGATATTTGAAACTATAAATGCACATGTGCACATTAATGTCCCTAATGTAAGGTATCGGTCATACTGACGTGCACCTGTGACATTAATGTCCCTAATGTAAGGTATCGGTCATACTGACGTGCACCTGTGACATTAATGTCTCTAATGTAAGGTATCAGGCATACTGATGATTCTTCATAACAAGTAGCAAGTGAATCTGCTGAAAAGTTTAGGAAGAGTAGTCCGGACAAGATAGACTGACAAGGGCAACACTATATACCCCTAGGCTCCACACCCAATATATTTACGGGGCATAATTACGGGGCATAATTACAAGAATAAAGTAACAGATGACAACGAACAATGCATCCTCTCTTAATTTAGCTTTACTGGCCCTTTGTAAGTATACTAGTAAATATCTGTAGCGCATCCATGGCCGGGATAATAAAGATGACGCGACTAAAACTGTCTCGTCTCTCATCGCTACGGGTTCGAATTCCGCTGGGAGCTCAACTGGTCAAGTGAGAAAGTGTTGATTCTTACGGATGGCGGGAGGTATACAGTACTAGTTCTACTCAGAAAAAATGTGGCGGTCTGCCTCTACCATAAAAAATCGACCATCCTAAATGGCCTACCGAGCTAAAATGGCGTAAAACGCTATTCAAATAAATCAAACTAAAAAATATTTACTCTAAAGAAAACAACATGCAGCTTCAAAACGGTGTCTCAACATCCCCATCTCGTGGAAATCTCCATCTCGGGTGGAAGAGTTCATTTACATGTAGATATTACACAATCTGAAACATTAATCAACAACTTAAGTTTGTTTTGCGTGCTATTTCTGTTGTACAGTCTAATACAATAGTACTTAACAGATTTAGTAAAATGTAAACAATTTTCAGTATGACAGAATAAATGGCATGTGCATGTACATGAATAGATAAATACGGAAATCCTGACATTGTGTGGTCCATACATTGTTCATGCATAGGAAACATGGGAATATGCTGGCATACAATGAGACACCCAGCTCAGTATACGCATCTACCATATTTTCTGAAGTGATTTTAATGTTAATGATGGTGAGCATATACAGCCTTTAGATGCTGTGCACTGGACATTTTAAATGCTTTGCACTGAATGTTGAGGAATATAATAAAATTTCATTCATTGTTATCCTATTATATAGTAAGGGATACGCAACTTATTCTCTTTCGTTTGTTTGTTTGTATGGTGTTTCACGTCATTTTCAACACATGCAAGGTTATATATGACGGTCGATTTTATGTGGTGGAGGCAGATCACCCACCTTCCCTGGGTAGAACCAGTACTGTACACCTCCCGCCATCCGTAAGAATCCACACGTCCACACTTACAAAGAAATATAAAAAGATCGGACAGGAAAAGTAGCATTCAATGAGGACAGTCAACCACAAAACACAGAAACAAACACGCAAACAGACAAACAAGAAGGCAAAAGCACTAATAAATGCAAACGACATCACAAACACAAAAGGGTTGACAATAGGGCTACCTCTTTGGAACGGTTAGTGGCAAAGTAGGCCACTGGGGGTTTAAACCGGTACTAGGGTGCACCAAACCTCACACTAACCCTACTGTCATCCCATTAAAACAGGACAGTGTAAATAAAGAAATCCCCGCCATGATCTCATCTCTAACCAACAAGGCAGCGTCAATAGGCAATATAAGTAAAACACAAATATGATCGTGCAAATATAAAACAAAGAAAAACAATAGCCTAGAAAGCCACAATGAAGGTACTCATTGACTTGGCAGAAGCCAGAGCAACAAGAGAATAAACCATTTAGGGCACGACAAGAAAGATCATAGACAAATATCAAACGCCACCGTCCCTATGGGCTTTAGGTAGGCGTCGTCATAGGGTCCACAGCCTGTCCGGTCATCGTACAATTAAAGAGGAAAGCATAGTGGCGAACTGTAAAAGGGTCCACCACCAAGCATGCAGTACGTTGCAAAATGATAGGGTCATAACCTCTTTTGATAAACTTTTTAACAAGTAGATAGTCCTTGTCGCAGAAGAGTCCTTATATTACTTTTATATTTGGAAAGAAGATCAGGGTTAACAAAGAAAGTATGAAAGTGATCATGACCAAGAATCTTACGAAGTTTATAAATCACATCACCATAGAAGTCAGGTTGTGATAGTCCTTGTCGCAGAAGAGTCCTTAAATTACTTTTATATTTGGAAAGAAGATCAGGGTTACGATATTAAAATTTTGCAAAGGTTTTACGAAGTTTATGGTAACGGTAACCCTGATTGAGTAGCTTTTTTATTTATACAAAGATTACGAATATTAAAGTCCTCAACTCGAGTACAAGCTCTAGTTGAGACACATACACCCCATAAGAAGTTGCTCGGGAAACATCCCCATCCAAGTGGGGATAATTAACAATGTCAAAATTAAAATCATCTCTCTTGTCATAGATTTTGCTAATTATTTCACCATTTTCAATCGAGAGATAAATCAAGAAAAGAAGCCTTATTATCAGATATATTAGCTCTGTTAAGCTGAAGTTCTTTAGGATAAAGTCGAGCACCCCTTGGGATTCAACCCCGCAGCGGTGAGAGGCGAAGGTTTACAATTCGGCCACGGAGACGCCTAACTTATTCTCTAGTCTGTAGGTCATAGTGTAATGGTAAGCATGACGTTTTTGTAAAACTGGGATCATAAATCCGGACCTTATTAGAATCAAAATAATTTAAAGTGCACCATATTAAACTTCTCTTTGGTGATTTTTATGCATGCACGTGCGGTATTTAAGGTTAGTCTATTGAAATACGGTGGTTGGTTATGCGGGCATTGCATCATGTCTTAGAAACCTTGTCGAAAGAGTGTGTATGAGGTTCGGTACGGGTCCTACCTATTATTAAAGGCATAGGAACCATGGCTCTATGTTAGGTACACTACCATAAGAGCTAAAAGCCACGATTCTCACGTCTACATCTCTCTATGCACCTTACAACATATTATGCATTTATTTAATTACAAAGAATTCACGATGACAAAACGCAGTAAACCAAAAACACGCATTCAAGAACCTTTTTGGTTCTTTAGAACTTTCTTATCATTTACACGCCGATTTATTTAAGAGTGTACAGAACTATATAATTTCCACCCGCAGATTTGCATCCTAATTCTAAAATAAGAGGCCAGTCAGTGCAGCGGGGGCTGTTGGGGTACACCGGTGTTGATTGTATGCGCATTTATTTACATGAGTTTTTCTTGTTCTCTTTTTCTTACCATTTATTTTCTCCTCGTTTTCCTCATAACAACTTTCTTAAAATAGCAGAATATGTAGCTCCTTAACGTTCTCATTTTTGTGCTCAGCTACACGTACTCAGCTACCATTCTGATTCTTTATCCTTGATTATCTATTCTGCTTTATTTTCTTACTTTTCATGATTAAAATATTTATGTTACTTAGCCATATCAAAATGTGACTTCTCTGAAAGGAGATGAATTTATATAAGCTTTGATAAGCTTGTTTTCAGATCCTTACTATTATAATGTGTATATAATATATGTGAACATTGTGAAATAAATATTGTTTAAACCAAGGCCAACAACGATTGCATGGATACTGTATTACATATTTATTTAGAAATAAAGTATGGAACATCAACAACATAAAAATGTTAGATAAACCACATACAACCTTGAGATTATAAAAACAGTAAGCACTCACTGACCATGACAGGAAAATTAATTCAAATAGTGGCTAAATATGCGATACCACGAACTGAAACGGGGTGACAATAGGGGTATGCTTTGGAACGGTCCAAATCTGGTGGGGTTTAAACCATGTTTTAGAATAAACCAACACTCACTATAACCCTATTGTCATGAAAGTGTAATAAAAACAAACCCGCCAGTCTCTTAGCAAGCTAGGCTGCCTGACTAGGCAATATTAGTATAACACAAAAACAAACATCTATATACCTAAAAGCACTCAGTGACTTGGAAGAAGCCAGAGAATCACGAGAACAAACCATAAAGGGGACGACAAAACACGACAGTCATACTATATCTTTAATAAATGTTTGTGTCCCTGTGTAACTTTGGAATGAATTGAGATATCATCCTGCATTTAAAGATGTTTCACGTAATACAAAATTAAATATTAATTTGGGGTCAGAGGTCATGGAGGATATCACCGGAGTGCTTATTTATTTTAGCATTTATTAAAGAGGCTTGCTCCCAGAATTTAACAAACACCTCACTAAAAATAAAAAATAAAAAATAATTATATATTTTGTGGTGCAGTCGGTAGCGCGGCGGATTTGTAACCGGAGGCCCCGGGTTCAATCTTCCGTGGTGCCACTGAGTTCCGTCGGTGTGTTCTTGGGCAAGACACTTTTCCTTAGCCTCGTCCGTCGGATGGGGACGTAAACCGGGCGGTCCCGTGTATCGGTCTATCAACCGAGCACGTTAAAGAACCATAGGAATCTATTCGATAATAAGAGTAGGGCAGGTTCCCGGATTCTTATGTATCCTTCACCTCTCTCTGGGGCGGCTCTAAATAACCTGTACTGTGTTGATGAGCCGTTAAACAACATTCAATTCAATTCAATTCCTAACTGTTTTGGTTTCCTTTGTCTTTTGGGTGTCTAACACATCAGCATTTTCTGTATTGGGGTTTAGTTTGATTACATTGATAGCGGTTGCCTTAATACTTTTGTTTTTCATTAGACCGTGCCATATCATGCATGCTGTATGCATGATTTATACCGTGGTATACGGCAACCTTTATGTCGCGTATTTCCGAATCCAACAACGCTGGCATTATTTGTATCAGTCTCAGTGTATATAAATACGGTATGAAAGATTCGACAGTCTGAGAAGATATCTGTGAATTCAAAATGATGCATTTATGTTAACTAGTTGATTAAACTAGTGAACAGTTTATACTTCAGTAAATATATATCTAAAAAAACCAACGTTTCACACCGATTTTATATTTGCTTAAAATGTTGTATTTGTTGCAGAAGAACAAGGCGAAAATGGCGACCAAATTGGTTTTCAGTTTTGCTTTATTTGCTGTTGCACTGGCAGTACCACAGCCCACCATCACCTTGTTACAACCGCAAGGCATCAGACTGAGCGTTCCAGGTGAGTGATTTTCTTTCTACTTTCTAAGTATTGTATTCTATACATAATTCTTTGTAATTGGATTATTATCTCAACCGTTGTATTTCCCTTAAAGACATTTTCTATAGTTTTTTCTGCATAAAATATTTTCTTTAAACTTTTTGTACAGTAAGTCTGTTATATTTATAGACAGAAAAGGCAAAAATAATGGTAGGTCCACCATGACTATTAAAATTTAAAAAAAATAATTGTAATGACGTAAATCTGTCCAAAAAGTTGAACAAGTCCATGAAATAGCTAAATAAGAAATTTTTGAAGTCTAATCATTTATTCATTGGTCACAATTCTTCTCAACTTGTATTAAAGTAAAGAACATTTAATTAAAATAACATTTAAAGCTCATCTTTATGTAAAACCTATATTTTTTACAAAATCGGTTGAGACCATTACCACAATTTATGCACAAATTAGCCCATAATGATACAATTTCCTTTTGTTTTGTATGTTCCCAATAATAGAATTTCTTTAAACTTTCTAAGCACATAGTTTAACATATATAAAAACAAAATGTGCAATAAAAATGATAGGTCCCCATGCTTGTTTAGAATTATTTTTTTGAAACCCACCCCTATGCAAAAAGGTCAAGTTTTGTATGAAATTATATAAAAATGGTATATTTTCCTTTTTTGTTATGTTCCTAATAACAGAATTTGTTCAAACTTCCTAGGCACTTATTTGAACATATATTTAGACAATATATGCAGTTAAAATTATAGGTCACCATGCATATTGAGATTTAATATTGGTTTTTGGAACCCTACCATTATGCTTAATTTTTTTAATTTTGTTGGAATTTTTACAAATGCTATATTTTTCCTATTTTATGTATCTAATAATAGGCATTTATTTAAATAAAGACAATAAAAAAAGACAAGAAAGACAACAAGACATCAAAAGCAACATTCCTAAATATGTTTATGAAAATCCATCCAAAGTTTTAGAAGAGAAGTCGCCCAAAAATGCTGCGCATGGAAAACTACCGAAAATGCCTTTAAATTAGTTTAAACATTTCTTTTACATCGAATACGAATCAAGTTCTTGCAGCTTATATCATTCACTCTCAATGGCTTCCTATGTAGAACTAGTACTGAGCAATGTGGAATAATTATCTTGCTCAAGGATAAATAACATGGCCACGGCGAGGATCGAACCCACGATCTTTCGATCTGGAGTCGACGCTTTACCACTAAAACGAACTCCACACGTACTGCCCTTTACTTTTGTGTTGTTTTACTTATTGTCCCCTTATTTGTTGAAACATTATATCATCTAGATATTTAGGTTTTGCTTAATCTTCCGATTATCTTTTCAATGTTGTGACTGGTATGGTGCAGTCCTTCATTATTTATGTTGGGTCATCGCAAACATATGACGTTACTCTCTATACATTGGTATATGTTTTGTTCTTTCATTTGGGATTTATCGTCGAATTTTGATACCAATTTAAGTATATATATTAGGAACAAACAACTTTTTTTTTGAGACACAATTAAATAAAAATGACAGTGCAATGAAGCTCGGTTGGCGTGAAGGTGCTATGTTTGTAGTAAACTTTGTGACAACTAAACTGTATGGCAATATAGTTTAATATAGGTCTGTTGTTGTTTACGGGCTGCAGTCTAGGGAGACAGGGCATATGCATATTTTAATTTGTACAGCTTATAATGATATTAGAAAGAAATATATCAGAAAATATTACATACAAAGGCCAAATATGTTTAAATTTATAACACTTCTACAATCTTCAAAGAAGAAAGAACTTTTTAATTTAAGTAAATATTTGTCAGAGGCGTTTACTGTCAGATGTTCTATTCCAAATATTATTTCTTAAAATATATTCAAGTACATCCTCACATAAATTGTTATTTTATATGTAATTCCTTTTGTTTTTTGATATCCTTGGATTATTGATTAAAATGTGTGATTTATATGATCTATGATTAATTAAGGAGTATTGAAAATTGAACTATAAGTGAGTGTGTAGAAGTATGTGTAACCTGTCATGTGATTATAATTATGTATTACAAATTATGTATGTAATGATGAGAAACTGTAAAAGTTTAAGTCAATAAAGTATCTATCTATCTATCTATCTATCATGTATAGACGCGATTGTTTGCGGCAAAATGATGCTTTGCATTACGACGTTATTGAACATATTTGATTCTCACTTATAAGTCAATTTGCCGCAGACAATCGCATCTATATGACCTAACCTCGAGTGCAACTAACTTGCAACTAATTTGTCTGAAGAGTTATGGCTGAAGCCATTCATCATGGGACGCTTACTGCAGAAACGTGTTTTCTTGACATCTTGAGTTATCTTTTCTATTATAAACTCACAAAAGAATGGGTAGCAGTCTATTCGAATATTCTAAATGTATTCTATGTCCGTTTCTATCTTTTTCGTTATATTACGTACATAAAGTTGTTTTCTTCTTGCAGATTCTCCCGGTGTTTCATTGGTGTCCTTCCATTTTAATATAAATAAACCTCTGCAAGGCGTGGACGCAGGTGAACACGCCACAGACATCCGAAATAAAACTGGTAAAACAAATACTACTGCTAATGATTCTTAACTACTTTTATTGTCGAGCCCGTTTACGTATCTCGATTTAGCGATCGGTGGCATGCATGTCAATCCGTTAGTCCGTTCGTTCGTCCGTCCGTGCATCCGACTTTCATTTATTTATATTCTCTTCATTACTTGAGGATGTTCACTAAACTTCACCAGAATGTTCCTTATATGCATCTAACATTATGTGTGAAATTTCAAGTCGCTGTGACTTACTATAGGTTACCTTCGGTTTCCGCTACGACATGCGTATCTTGCTTCTTTCTTGAGGATGTTTTCCAACTCCATCATAATGTTTCTTATTTGCATCTAACACCATGTACAAAATTTCGGGTCGCCGTGACCTACTTTGGATGAATTATTGGTCACTTAAAATGCAGGTCTACGCTACGATATGCATGTCCCACTGTTAATGACATTAATTAAATTAAATAGTAAGCATGTAAGGAACGAATATCTCATCGGTGTGCGGCCTTCTAGTTTCTACTACTACTACTCCTACTATTACTGCTGCTGCTGCTGCTGCTGCTGCTGCTGCTGCTGCTGCTGCTACTACTACTACACTACTACTACTACTACTACTTTCCTGTTTTCTTACAGGTAACGAGTGGGTATATGAAGATAGCAATGTAGTTGTGCACCCTGGTGACAAGGTCAACTATTGGGTGTTTCAAATTTTAAACGGACAGGGGATGCAGTTAACTGACCAAACATGGGTAGCTGAAGCTGGAATACCCGGTATATTTATATGTTTACGTGTCTCGTTGTAGTGTAAACTGTTTAAACAAACAGTTGTCGTGTTTGTGTCATCTGTAGAGGATTTAATACTTATCTATCCTTGATGTCGTCGTAATTTTATTTACATTTTTTTTAATAACATTGTATCACACTTTACGAAATAATCTGATAACCTTAGCAGTAGAATATCAGTTACGCCATAAACATTTTACTTATATCTAAAACAACAGAAAGGATTATCTTAAATTATATAATTAGTGGAAACATTGTTATTAACCACTTTAAAGTATTTTGTAACTTATCAGTTAAATTAAACAAACATGTATACAACGCAATAATCGATTGCATTATTACATCCGAGGCTAAACCAGCGAAATTAGGAGATACCTACCATAACATGACCTATATATCATTTGTACAAGGAGGCTGCATAACGATATTGTCAAGTATTTGACAGGCCGCGCTATTGGACAATTCCATTCTACATGATGAAAACATCTCATTTTACAATATCCTGATTAATCATGTTTATGTGATAGGGGTCTTGCAGATATCTCAACAATCGTACTCGTTGACCTCTTGTTTGAAAGATAAACTACGTATAGAGAGTTATTTTTGTATTAAAGAATCAGCGCTGGTTTTGCACCATGTCTTACACATGTGTTGCGAAATGCATACATGCATATATTTAATATGTATTCAGGAGCTGCCTTAATTGTAAATATATACGAGTATTTTATTAGGCCCTGCTACCACGACAACCTCTAAACTGACAACGCCTTCACAAACACAAGTCCCGACGACACCAGTTCCAATAGTTAACAATAACCAGAACGAACACAGCAGTTCTGGTTCAGGTAGATAATTTTTACATGTTATGCTCCCCGAAAATAAATCGAGGGACCATATAGTCGCCACTATATCCGTCCGTCCTTCTGTCCATAGTCCCAAACGTTTGTCCAGAGTATATCTTGAAAACGCTATTGGGAGTGGAGTAAAACTTCACACAATGATAACGAGTAATAAGGAGGAAGTGCAGAGCGTAAGAACTATAAATAACTCTATCTTCATTCACATTTGAGTTTTTAGTTATAATTTTATACTGAACATTATTTTCCGCAACATAACTTGAAAACTACTTCTTGGACTGGAATGGAATTTCATTTAAACAATGATAGATTATCACACAATGATAAAGAACAATAAGAGAAAGTGCGGAGCGTAAACATAATAACACTATCTTTATTCAAATTAGAG
The DNA here is from genome assembly GCA_037043455.1 of Cyrtodaria siliqua. NCBI lineage: Eukaryota > Metazoa > Mollusca > Bivalvia > Adapedonta > Hiatellidae > Cyrtodaria > Cyrtodaria siliqua. The sequence goes on from JAWPHD010007264.1 coordinate 42,856, forward strand.
TTTTTGCCAACTACCACGACAACAACTAGAAAACCGACAACGCATGTGCCAACACAAGCCCCGACGACGCCAGTTCCAACAGTAAACAATAACCAGAACGTACACAGCAAAATCGGTCCAGGTAGATACTATTACATCTTATGCCCCCCCCCCCCTCCCCACCCACCCGAAATTTTCAGGGAAGCATATAGCCGCCACTTTTCCCGTCTTTCCGTACGGTCGGACGTCCTTTCGTCCACTCTCATAGGGAGGGAGGTACATGGTAGGTATTGGTACAGGTTAGACCTGTTGGGAAAATTTTACTTATGTAGTGCATGGTTTTCATACATCAAAAAATTCTAACCCTAACCCTATTTTATTATTAAGCAAATTATCCTCACTAGTCACCAGAGTCCATCACTTGCACAGTCCATAACTCTTGTGGGGATTTCATATGTACATTTGCTACGTGTGTGGTTTTTGGACGCACCCCACAAGTCAAAATCTGCACAAGTACCGGTACGTCTGTTTCGCATTTCTTGTACAGAGGGCTGGCGTGGCGCAGTCGGTAGCGCGGCGGATTTGTAACCGGAGGCCCCGGGTTCAATCCTCCGTGGTGCCACTGAATTCCGTCGGTGTGTTCTTGGGCAAGACACTTTTCCTTAGCCTCGTCCGTCGGATGGGGACGTAAACCGGGCGGTCCCGTGTATCGGTCTATCCTCCGAGCACGTTAAAGAACCATAGGAATCTATTCGATAATAAGAGTAGGGCAAGTTCCCGGATTTCCTCTCTCTGGGGCGGCTCTAAATAACCTGTACTGTGTTGATGAACAACATTCAATTCAATTATGTACAGAGTATAACTAGAAAATACTAATAGCACGGGAGTAAAACTTCACAGAATTATAGAGTAATAAGAGAAGTGCAGTGTGTAAGAACCATAACTCTGTCTTTAGTCTATTTGAGTTATTAACCGTGGTAATTTATACTTATAATTCTTGTCCGCAGCATAACTCGAAAGCTGCTAAAGAAACTGGAGTGAAACATCAAACAATAATAAAAGACAGTAAGAAAAAGTGCAGATTGCAAGAACCATGACCATTTCCGTATTTAAATTAGAGTTATTGCCCTTTATAATTGTATACTTATAATTCTTGTTCGCAGCATAACTTGAAAACTACATCTTGGACTGGAATGAAATTTCATTCACACAATGATAGAGAGTAATACGGAAAAGTGCAGAGCGTAAACATCATACTGTTATCTTTATTCAGTTTAGAGGTATTGCCCTTTGTAATGTTGTACTTATTTATAATTCTTGTTTGGAGCATAACTAGAATTCTATTATTGAAACTTCAGTCGATATTCAGATTGCTTCTGATTCCCTCGGGTTATATCGGAAACGTACAAAGACGTTCCTTAAAGCTACTATAGCTATATATAAGCCTAGTGGGCGTGTACCTTAAGCAAATAGGAGGGATTTTACGATTGGGTTACTACCAAATTCAAGCTTGTGAAACATGTCGTCAACCCGTATACAAGGGGAGACACCTATACCAGGACATCATTTTTAATCCGTCGTTGGTAGTAAACCAAGCGTTAAACCTCTCTCCCATTTGCTTTTGGCACACGCCCACTATCCTTATATACTCACTTGCAAAAGAAAGTGTACATTTTGAAAATTTTATATTACACCCCTATCCCCTTTATCAAGCGACAGTCCTTTATTGATTCAACCTATTGAAAAACAAATGGCAACATGCTATTGGCAATAGAATGATAAAAATGTTGGTACCTAACATGACATATTAATTTTGGAATTTATACAATTAATTCTAAAAAAAACTCAGTGCACACTTTCTTTCGCAACTGAGCTGTGTACACTTTCTTTTGCAACTCAGTATATACAGTTTTAGTATCTTTAATGTCATTTACGTTATTGACATAACATACTGTTTATTTGGTTTAAACATATTTTATTTAAAGATAGCGTAATATTAGTATGCTACATACAATAATAAATGGATTGTAACGAAAGCAAACTACTTATAGAGAGATTTTCCATTACCCGTGTCTGTAAATTGCGAATACAATGTATTAAATATTTAGTAAAATGTCAGCCTCTTTTAAAGAGATGGAGGAGAGCAAATCAAATGAAGGGAACAATATACAGTGCATATACGAGTATAGTACTTTATTTGTTTTTATAGCTATCTGAATGATCGCCTACTCTTTGTATTCTCAAAGTTCCCACGGATACTCCGCAACTGTCGCATCAAAATTCTCAAACATCTGCACCTCAGACGCTATCACCTCAAACGTCAAACGTTCAGGCGACATCATCAGGGTCGTGCGGATGTACGGGATCATCAATCAGGCCTCCAGGCTCAGAGAAAACATGTACAACATTTCCGTGCTTGGTTTTTGAAGACAATTTTGATTTCCTGAACCTAGACGTATGGGAACACGAAATTACTGCCGGCGGAGGTGGGGTGAGCTGTTTTGTGTTTTAATTCCAATCTGAGTACACACTACTGTCTTTGTGAATTAGTTTTAATTAAGCAAATTGTATTACATACCAGAATAAAATAGTTACGTTTCCATAGCTACATATAATTTTTAAATATTTTTCATTGGTAATTTTTATAAATGAAGAAACACGAAAACACGTGTTGACACAGTTAAGACACATTATGTGTGTGGTAAATCTTTTCAAGTCAAATGTGGTCTAAATAATTAATTAGGACATCAAGAAATTTATTAATGTGCTTGTGTCTTGCTTTTTGTGGGGGATGATATTCAGGTTCTAGCGATTCTTGTTTAATATTGTAATCTAAATATTAATAATTTGAATATTTGTATTAACCAATATAATGATCGTTAACATCTTCAAAGGCAGACATACCAGTTTTGACCTGGTTTTTGTTTTATACAGGCTATTTTGAAAGGTACATATATAATATTCTATCTGCGTCAAACACAAACGTTCATATTAAACCACGTTGTCATTAAAAGAGTGGAAAGAATGTCTTTAATATTTGTTTTTGTTATGGCTACGAGGTGTTTATCACGTTGTTGTTTGTCATTTTCAGAACTGGGAGTTCAATTACTACACCAACAACAGATCCAACAGTTATGTCAGAGACGGCAAATTGTTTATTAGGCCGGTAAGAGAACAGTTTTGGAATTCTGGCAACTGTTTGCCAATACTTTATTTTGAAAAAAAGCGTATCATAGTTACTTTATTAAGTATTGTTTGTCTCTATTTCCTTTTGTCATTTTGTTGTCAGATGTTCCTGTAATCAATTTATCATGCTTGAAATCTTCTTCGGCTCTTAGCCATATATTCAGAATCAAATATCCCATGATTACACTCAGTGTTCAAATAGGTGTACCTTTTACTTGTTTGTGCACTTCCACCCCAACCACCCCCCACCCGCACCACCACCCCCCCCCCACCCCCAACACACACATAGCATATATTTGTGGTGGAGGGGAGGATGGGATCTCTGCATACGATTATGGATTTGTTGGGCTAAAATGTGTGTTACAAAAAGGAAAAATCAGCGCTTTTGTACCCCCCCCCACACTATAACCTTTTTAGCCGCACCCCCCCCCCCCCCTAACATTTTCCTTGTTTGTGCACCTCGCCACCCCCCCACACCCCATTCCCCCACCCCCACCCCCACATAGCACATATTTGTGGTGGAGGGGTGATACGATTATGGATTTGTTGGGCTAAAATGTGTGTTACATGCGTTCCCAAAAAGGAAAAATCAGCGCTTTTGTTTTCCAAAAACGGACAGGCCTGGGCCTCTTCCCAATTTTGTGGAAAAACGCCCTCAGGACAACATACCCCGTGATTAAAATCTTATAGTTTGACAGTAATTTATATAATACGCATATATTTTGATGTATTATGTCTGAAAAAGATATTATTGATGGAATAACTCTTAGTTAAATAAAAATAAACGAATATTTTATGATTATGATTACTTGAGAGTGATTTGATCCAGTTATGCAGTTATGCCAAATTCTCATACACCCGCACTATATAGCCTAGTTTATAATATCTCGTTATATTGAACGATATATCACTAATTTTTGCAACGTTAGGAGAATAGGCATTGCGCATTGCGCATTCCGAATCGTAACGTATGCAACGTTATGAGAGCAAGCAAAGCAATGCGAAATCAGATATGTGCGTTATTTTCACATTTTAGGGGTATTAGAATAGAAATAGAACATCGTTTACGGTGAATTATCTATAATATATCACGGGTTGTCGTTCAATTGTAAACAATAATATCACTCGTTCTTCGGGCTTGTGAAATTATTGAACTCCAAACCGTGATATATTAAACGATAATTCACAGTAAACGATGTTCTATTTCTTAATTGAGCAGGGGGGATTTTGTCCTTGGGGAGAGTGATTTTATCCAGTTATGCCAAATTGAGCAGGGGGGATTTTGTCCGTGGGGGGGTGGGGGGGGGGGGGGGGGGTTATCCAGTTATACCAAATTGAGCAGGGGGATTTTGTCCGTAGGGAGGGAGATTTTGTCCGTACACCTCTAGCGACGGTCATAACGAGCACATTTCACCTATTTCAGACGCTTACCGTTGACTCCTTGGGAGAAGGCCCTGATCGACTTACCAAAGGATCACTTGATCTCTGGGGTAAGTGATAATATCTTAACGTTTAACGGTCACATTTTTTGACATAAAGTCTTATAAATATAAGGGGGAAATGTGCACAGGTTTGTATTTAGTGTTTCAGGTATCAACATTTGCTATCCATAGATCGATAGTTTAGCATAACATTTAGATATTCATAATACTAATGTGTGATCTGGCAGTGATAACATTTGAATATTGTTTGTTACAATGTATACTCATGGACCAAATGGTATTATGCATCATTGAATAAAAGATTTGAAATACACTAATATTCAGTGAGGGCTTCAGGGTAGCTCTCCCTCAGTGCATATAGAGACTCTTTCCCCGATGCGAGTATGCCGTAATGGGCCCTGCAACACAAATATATAAAACACATCTTTCCAGGTTCAGAGCCCGGTGACGTATGCACGAGTAACATGGACTGGGGATGTAAAAGAGACGGAACCCCCGACCATCTCATCAATCCAATCCAATCTGCGCGTTTGAGGAGCTCCAGAGGGTTTAACTTCAAATACGGCAAGGTGGAAGTTAGCGCCAAAATGCCAACAGGAGACTGGTTATGGCCAGGTGTGTACTGTAATCAAGTACCGCACAGGTTAAATGATTGATTGATTGATTGATTGATTGATTGATTGATTGATTGATCGATTGGTTAGTTGGTTGGTTGGTTGGGTAGTTGGTTGGTTGGTTGGTTGATATATTAATTGATTGATTGATTATTTTGATTGATTGATTGATTGATTGATTGATTGATTGATTGATTGATTGATAATTAAAGAGAGTGGGCGATATAAAGGATAACGTCTTTAACGAAAACGTACAGGGAGAAGAAAGAAGTGGCTTCGTCTTTAATCTGTTTATACATTTTCATCATTTACTCTCACATTTTATTTGTTTGTCTTTTTTTTTACTGTTTGTTTTTCTTTAAATTTAAATTCTTAATCAAGTACATTTAGAGATGAGTTTTTTATAGAAAATTTGCAAAGATTAGAATTAGAATTTATTACCCAGAATTGTTGTTTTTTTTAAAAAATAAAACAAAGTAGTTAACATAACACTGTAAAATTATATTTCAAAATGAAATATGTTCAGATTCGTCTTCCATATTGCAAAGGTTAGAACAATATTACATTTAAAAAAAGAAAGCATTGGTTTGTTATATACCGTTAAACCTGTGTTAAGAGACCACTAACGTGAGCAAATTGGTCCTTTAAGACAGGTAGTCCCTTAACACAGGTTAGTCTCTTAACACAGGTAGTCCCTTAATATGTTTTAATTTAAACAATACACTTGGGAACTGAAACGGTGTTCTTTCAATGTTGGTATCTTTTAACAGAGGTGAGCTGTTGAGCAGGTTTAACTGTATTTAACTTATCGGAGGATACACTGTATTGTATTGGTTTCCATTTTAGCTATCTGGATGTTACCACTGCGTAATGCGTATGGAAAATGGCCAGCATCCGGAGAAATTGACATTGTGGAAGCCAGAGGTAATCGCATACTGACAGACGATAAAGGAAACGCACAGGGCATAGACAACGCCGGAAGTACATTGCATTTTGGGTCTGATTTCTATCACAATAAATGGCCGACTGCACATGGAGAGAAGTACGTTGCACTTTGATTTTTTTTTTATATGAATAGTATAACATTTAGCCTGTATCGTCATTTTCAGACACTGGAATGCAATACCCTGTCTGTATCTCTACTGTCGTTTTCTGATTTTACAACACTATCCTACTAAATATTGATTTTGGAACTGATTTATGGCGTCACTATTGTGTATTCACGAAAATGGAAATTAATTTCTTTGGATGTTTTAAATTAGCTATCCCGCCAACAACTGTCACATTTTACAGCATATGTACACCGTTTCTAAACCTACTGACGACGAGGTATACATATAATTTACCTATTATGAGAATACAAACTCTATAGACTCCATATAATTCATTTTACGCATTTTTAATCACGAGTGTTTTAAGAACCCGTGAATGAACTTTACTTTAAATCGGCACATATACATTATTATGTGACCTGAACTTCTGGCTAGAGGTTTGATAAACGGTTTTGTTGTGTAGTTTTGCCGTTATTTGGGGGTTTAGTTTTTAGCTTTACTGATCAGAGATCAGCAGAGCTTATGCCGTGGTGCGGTGTCCGTCGTCCGTCTGTCCGTCTGTCTGTCTGTCTGTCTGTCCGTCCGTATTATTTTTTTTGTAGCGACTACTCTGAAACTACTGAATGGATTTTCATGAAACTTTACAGAAATGTTGCCCATGAAGTCTTATTGATCCTAGCAAAAATTCATGTTGATGTGAAATCCAAGATGGCCGCCAAATCTAAAAATAGGTTTTTAAAAAACAAGTTTGTAGCGACTACTTCTTGAAAACTCTAAGTGATATTGATATGGGACTTTTTCTAAAATGATCAGCATGACAGGATGTTGGTCCTTGTCGAAAATCGTTTTGATTCGACGTTAAACATGGCTGCCAGCGGCCATCTTTGTTTACATAGAGTTATATAATGAAAACTTGTAGCGACTACTCCTCTGAAACTACTTGACGGATTTCATGAAACTTTACAGGAATGTTGCTCTTGATGTCTAATAGATCCTAGCATAATTTCAGGTCGGCCGGAAATTCAAGATGGCCGCCACGGCTAAAAATAAATTTTCAAAATACAAGTTTGTAGCGACTACTTCTTGAAAACTATAAGTGATATTCATATGGGACTTTTTCTAAAATGATCAGCATGACATGATGTTGGTCCTTGTCAAAAATCGTTTTGATTCGACGTTAAACATGACTGCCAGCGGCCATCTTTGTTTACATAGAGTTATATAGTAAACACTTGTAGCGACTACTCCTCTGAAACTACCTGGCGGATTTTCATGAAACTTTACAGGAATGTTGCTCTTAATGTCTAATTGATTCTAGCAAAATTTCAGATCGGCCAGAAATTCAGAATAGCCGCCACAGCTAAAAATAGATTTTTAAAAAATAAGTTTGTAGCGACTACTTCTTGAAAACTATAAGTGATATTGATATGGGACTTTTTCTAAAATTATCAGCATGACATGATGGTTATCCGAGTCGAACATTATTTTGATTCGACGTTTAACATGGCTGCCAGTGGCCATCTTTGTTTACATAGAGTTATATAATGAAAACTTGTAGCGATTACTCCTCTGAAACTACTTGACGGATTTGCATAAAACTTCACACGAATATTGCTCTTGATGTCTTATTGATCCTAGCAAAATTTCAGGTCGGCCGGAAATTCAAGATGGACGCCATGGCTAAAATAGATTTTCAAAATACAAGTTTGTAGCGACTACTAACTTGAAAACTATAAGTGATATTGATATGGGACTTTTTCTAAAATGATCTGCATGACATGATGTTGGTCCTTGTCAAAAATCGTTTTGATTCGATGTTAAACGTGGCTGTCAGCGACTACTTCCTGAAATCAAAATCAATCATTAGAGCTGCAAGGTCATTGACCTCTTGTTTTAATGCGAAATGTGAACTATTAGTATGTTTCTTGTGCATTTATGAACTATGTTTGTCAACTGAATAATTTAAAATAAAGGCCTTGCACTACCTGTATCTCTATAATCAAGATTGATATGGGAATGCAACATAACTTGACAGTTTGTCGCGCTTTACATATGCGATTCTCACTGTTTATGAAGAAAGAAAGACACGTCAAGGACCGGGAACGATTCGATATTATTGACCAATTCCAGTTAACATTTGGTAACATAAATCTCAAGCAATATACGTCATATGTTATGGTTTATCGTGAATTTGGATTGACCCCATTCAATGTAAAAAAAAAAAAAGAGAACACAAATAAACAAACAAAAAAATCATTAAAGAGAATTGTTTAGAATTCCTTAAAGAGAATTGTTTAGACGATGATTCTAGTCTCGGCCTGCTAAGACCGTTTTATGCATACGTCTTACTGGTTCTAAATCCGCGTAGCATAGGGCAGCGAAGAAATCAGAAGCGGGCCGGGTGACCGCGGCTATCCATAATCATTCGTAACTCTGGAAAGCGGAATGGTAAATAAAACACAGTCATGGAATATTGATATAGTAGCAACAACAACATGATTAAATTGTATTACAAACTCGTCTTAGACAGTAAAAATGCTGTTTCTTTAACATTGAAATGCACTAATTTCATTAATTTACCACATTTTAGTTATGTTGTATTACCTTCTAGTAATAACCTTTTAGCAATGTATTGTTTTTTAGTTACTATAAACTTAAAACATGTCATACTTCCAGTCAGGTATATTTCGAGGGTTCAGTGCAAAACTACTGTATCTCCTTTTTTATTCATATGTAGTTACAATAGTTTAGCGCTGGCCCCCTCGATTTAGTCTTTACTTGTTGATAGACAATAACGACTATGCCGTGACTGTGATTGGAATTTTCAAATTATTCACATTTAATGTTGTTATTAAATTAAAGTGAACGCTTTAAATAAAAAAATATTTCGCACAACCGTATGCAACGTGTAAGCATGTTAAGAAATACTTGCTTATGTGGGAAGTTGTTGCGGTAAGTTAAACTCAAAGAATTAAGCTATATAATGTTTGTAACCTCAGTTACGATACTCATACTGGCATATGCGTGATAATTTGTAACAGTTTAATTGTGTGTCAAGTTTAAGAACCTAATAGATTTTCACCAAAAAAAGACAATACACTTGTATTAATTAATATCCATTTCTAGTATATCATCCCACTGCATTTTTCAGGACTTCGTCCTCGGGTACATACGGAGACAGTTTTCATAAATATGTGCTTATTTGGGATGAAGATCATATCAGGTAAAGTTCAAAACACATCTAGGTTAATACTATAGATTGGGTATTATATAGGTACTATATGCAAGAATGCAAGAGTTTTGTTTTCGCTAAATTCGCGAGTTTGAAAGAACGCGAATTCCTAGTTTTCGCTAAAGTTCTAAAACAAATGTTTCGGAGTTTCTATTTACAGTAATTGCGGAAGATTGCTCATTATAGTCGAGGGGGAAGGAAATCAAATAAGTAATTGCCTGGAAATTGTAGCCTGAAACATAACATATTTTAGTATTATCACCATTATCGTCCATGCCATACCCCGTTCCTCTCCAAACCTAAACGATAATAACTATAAAGCGATGTAAACAAGAACTGTTCATTACACAGTTAATAACAACATTGTGTAATTCAGACACGGTGTAGACATGTAGTTATTACAACATTGTGTAATTCAGACACGGTGTAGACATGTAGTTATTACAACCTTGTGTAATTCAGACCCGGTGTAGACATGTAGTTATTACATCAGACACGGTGTAGACATGTATTTATTACAACCCTTAAACTGTATATTTTTTGTTATAATGTTGTTTGACGGTTCATCAACATATTGTATAGTTTATTTTGAGCCACCCCAGGGAGAGGGGAAGGATACGAATGCCTGATTGTTATTAGACTATTAGTCGGTTCGTTTAGTCTCTTCCGGGAAGAGAAATACCCAGTACAGCATAGGATAGAAGAAGGCAGAGCACTGTTCTAATCGAACGCATATTGGAAGAGATGGGAGATTTTGGACTAATCGAGCACGCATAATTCCGAAAGTAGCAGCCGCTCTTGAAAGAAAATTGATTTGTTTCTAGAAGAATTGTTTAATGAGGGCTACGATTTTACTTTTAATCAAGTTTAACAACAAAGGTACTATTCTTAGAATAACAGCTTTATGTGCAGCTGTGTTTAGTGCGAGGTGAAGTTGATTTTAATGGTCGCCGCCATTTTTGCCGCTCTCTTCTCAGAAGCTCTGCCGTTTCTGCCGATTTGAAATAGGAAGAGATGGCGGAGCTTCCGGGAAGAGAAGAGGTCCGAAACAAACAACCAGAATAAATTCATAGAGCTTTCGTTACAATCGATGTAAAATAAATAAGTTTAAACTAAACAACCAGAAGAGTATCTTCTCTTCTACGAAGCTCTTCCGCTTTGCCAAACGAACCTAGATTATAGAAGTAATTAGCATTGTTGTAATGAGAAAAAACAACATTGTTTAAACTTCGAATGTGATTCTTAATCCAGTATATCTATCGATGACTCGGAAGTTCTGAATGTCACACCACCAACCACGATGTGGGAGTATGGCGGAAACGACCAGGAAAACGTAGAAAATCCATGGGCGGCAGGAACCAAGATAGCACCCTTTGATCAAGAGGTAAATACTGCAAAATAGTAGTCGAGTTTGTATTTACAAAACCCATTATCTACACTCCGGTATATAAATATGGCACACATACATGCACGCACACACGCACGCACGCACGCACGCACGCACGCACGCACATGGTTCGTTCTGACAGAGTACACACTGTATTGGTCAAATCATCTCTTTACGATTTACCCCAAAACTAGTCTAGATCATTTGCGGCGCTTGTTTTTTTGTAGCGGCATCCATTTTACCGAGATTCTGGTATCGTTTCTGATAGGCTGACATAGGCATACCTTTTATCCAAGATAGACAGAACGACAAAAAGACAATAAATTAATAAATAAACAATCAGGAAAACTTCATCATTGTATCGACGAACTAAATGTCAAGACGTTTCTTTAAAATCAATCGTCGAGGATGACCCCAAAATGTGTCATTGATTATAGTATTTAAAACAGATGGACAATAGAACTCCGAACATCTTTAATATTATATGTTTGCATGAAACTTGCGTTTTAGTATGTTTAAACTGTTATCAAGTCAGTGCTACACTAAATAATGAATACATACAAATTATGTGAATAATCAATAGATTGTGACACAAGCTTAACATTAATCAATATACATTTTTATCAAGTTTCTATTTATTATTCAGTGTAGCACTTGTCTAGATAAATGTGTTAACATATTAAGATGGAAGCTTCGTGTTAAACTGTTTGAGTTTTAATTTTTATCTTTTATACATGCAATGTCAATAGAATTACACATAAGGGACCTAATTGTCAAAATAAAGTTTAATCAAAATACAAAATATTTCCAATTACATAAACTTATTGTGTTTGTTGCTCCCAAAGGATCACCTTTATCAGTATTTATTAACATTCACACTGGCGTTCGTTTAGTGCGGTGTGGCGGCTGTAAAAAGTCTGCCCGTGCTACGAATCAGTAGTGTTATTTTTACTGGTCCCTTGGGACCAACGAGCCCAATATAGGTGGCTTTGAAGTAGAATACCGCTTAAGCCGGTGCTAGGGGGCGTGAGAGGTGTTGCTTCTTGCATTACTTCTCATGAACAGACTCAATAAAACCGAGTCTGCTGCTTTTTCTTTTAATTGTGTTTATTGCTCCCAAAGGATCACCTTTATCAGTATTTATTAAATATGAAGGATTTATTCACTTGCTGTAAATGAATTATGGGCCTTTATTTTATGAACATCAGTTACATGTTGTCTTTATATTAAATACCCGTATGTGGTACGTGTTTTGACGCGTTCCTCATAATATTTGGTCCAATGGACAGGACAGGGATAATTTCGCAAAGAAATAATGTGACAGAGACTTAAATGTTTTCTATTTTTAAGTAAAAAGATAACTTTTCTCGTCGACGGGTATGCTTACTCAGGAAGATGTAATTGAAGCATTTAGTGACACCTCTCGGTATCTGGATGACATATTGAACATTGACTATCCTTTCTTTTCTGCTATGGTTAATAATATCTATCCCAAGGAACTTCAACTCAACAAAGTTAACATTTCTGATACTGTAGCTTTTTTCTTGCTTTACAACTCTCTATTGAAAATGGCGAAATAATTAGTAAAATCCATGACCTGGGAGATGATTTTAATTTTGATATTGTTAATTATCCCCATTTAGATGGGGATGCTCCTTATTGGGGTCTATGTTTCTCAACTTATTCGTTTCGTCGTGTTGAGGACTTTAATATTCGTAATATCTGTATAACTAAAAGCTACTCCACTGACCTTCCAAGGCAGTAACCCTATTGTCAACCCTTTTGTGTTTGTGATATCTTATCTTGCCTTTTTCATCTTTATAGGTGTTCTTTGTTTCTTTGTGCGTTTGTGGTTGATGCTACTTTTCCTTTTCGATTTTTATATCTACTTTTAGTATGTAAAATGAAAAAGTGTCCATTAAACTAATTTGTGTTTTGTTCACTATTTTTCCACTAGTTTTTCTTCATCATGAACGTTGCCGTCGGCGGTACAGCTTACTTTCCTGACACGTTCCACAGCACCGGTAAACCTTGGTCCGACAAATCGGAGTTCGCTCCGAGAGACTTTTGGAATGCCAAAGGACAGTGGTATCCAACATGGAACCCCACAACAAATAATGGTGAGGACGCAGCCATGCAGGTCGATTACATCAAAGTCTGGAAATTGAAATAAGAGAATAAAATGACTTATCCGGATGTATTTAAACGGTTCATTTGAAATAATAGCATTATTGTAATGTATTAAAAAGACAAACATGTTCAGTGTTAAATTTGCCTTGGCGTTTATTTACCATTTGATTGTCATTTACTTCCTTCACATCGCCCAAAACTAAAAGCAAAATGAAAACGTTATCACATATGGAAAGCCAATCTCTAAAACGCCACTGGTACTTAATGACCGTTTTGCCTTTTAATCTATTGGTGAGTACAGAACTCGTGAAAAGTGGCTTATTAGTCCCTACAGTTAAATAGGTCGGCCATTCCATCATTCCGTTCCACCAAGTCGTTTGGGTGGAGTGCGTGGTCCAGTGGTAGTGCGCCGAACTCTAGATCGAGAGGTCGTAGGTTCGATCCTTGCCGCAACCACGTTATTTATTCTTGAGCAAGATAATTGATCCACATTGCTTAGTACCCAGGAAGCCATCGAGAGTGATTAATCTAAGTTGCAAGAACTTGTTTCGCACTCGATGTAAAATAAATATGTTTAAACCAAGTCGTTTGCGGGTTGTAACTTTTTGTTTTATATATATATCTATATTGGGATTCTTAAATTTGTATCCACAAATGTTCACAATTATGGGACGATGTGTCGCGACCAAATGCCAGGTCTCTGACCTTAAAGGTCAAGGTCACACTAATACTTTGAAGGCTATTGCTGTCATTTCGCTTCCAAATATTACTTCTTTAATAACCATTCGATTCCTATTAATATATAAACAAAGTTTCAGCATCGTGAGACGAAGAGTTCCTACTAAAAACCAATTCCTTACCTTCAATGGCAACAATGTTCTCTTTTCGAAAGTTTACAATGATGGGCATAGCCGAACTATTGTTTGGGGCGCTTGTTTCAGCCAAAGGGCTTTTGGTCTTTTAAGATAAAATTAATCTACTACCTAAGAAAGTTGTATGTCAGTGAAATAAGACATTTTTAGTGGTAAATAAAAACACCTTACTTTTCAAAATCGGTTGAGAAATAAAAAAACCATGCGCGATAGTTGTTTTTGATGGGGCATTTTCAATGCAAAACTCTGCTGCATGATTTTTTTTATTTTTTTTTTAGAAATTTTATCCAAAAATGGTTTAAAGTTGTTGAATATTAGTAAATTAAGACACCGTGAAGGTTTTATAGAAAAACTATGAAAGCTAACTGAAGTTATTTGATTTTTTTTAATTTTCTGCTGTTCCACCCGCAACAAGGAATTTACATAGGAAAAGCCCCATTAAAAAATCATTTTGGTTGTAAAATATTTATTTCTCAACCGATTTTCAAAATTAAAGTAGTTTTATTTACCACTAGAAATGCCAGTTCTTATGATATATAACTGATGTGCGTATTATTTAAATTGCTCAGGTTACTGCAGAAAAACCTTTGGCTGAAACAAGCGCCCCAAACAATAGGCGTGGTGCACCAACTATAAAGCCCCAAAAGGCTTAACATTTCATGCGGTAATCCCGACCTAGGGGAACAGTGGTCACCCTTAAATTGACATTTGCTAATTACACAATAGTAAATTTTCAATGACTTTTATTTTCTGTATTTAAAGATTTGCTGGCGACCATATGGCAGCGATCAAAATACATTTTGATAATGCCACCGCCAAAAGAAAAATGTTTATACACGCCCTAAAAGATTGTACGTAACATTAATTTAATGAACAATGCACATTATGTGAATTAAGATTTCTAGCCGCAACTGTTTCATGAAGAGTTGGCCAAAATCGACAGGTGAACGGCCCTACTTTCATGTTGAATCTCATTGAATTGTGTGAGATCTTCTTAGTATATGACCAGCTGCAAAACAGTTTATTCGACCTAAGCCTTGTCCATTGCCACAGCATTATTCGTTCAGCGCTACTGCGACATAGACACTATTTATGACCTAATTACGTTAACACCTGGTAGCACTATTGAAATGAGTTTTAACAATTATATAGAAATATATGTTTCTGGTTGTAAACAAAGACCCCAATCTTAAATCAATGCCTCCACAATGCCCCCAAATATAGCAGCTAATAATGTAATTATTATTTGACGCCTACATAACGTCAACGTTTTATCTATGAAACTCGGTAGCACTAAGTTAGTAAGTAACTATGGACTGGATTAACATCTTTATACATCTCGCTTTATTTCTAATTCTAGTGCCTGCGCTACTACATACATCTCCACATGTTTAACTTTTTGTCTTAATGCCGTTAAAGGTCACTTTAATCAATATTTTGCTATAGTTTGTGACAACACTGGGATTAATTTATTTTTGTCAATTAAAAACTCAGAAGACGTTCTTGATACAATGTGCAATAAACGTCATTTTTTATCTATAAGTACTATGAAAGTAACTCAATCAGGGCTACCGTTACCATTAATTTCGAAAAATGTTAATATCGTAACCCCGATATGCTTTTAAAATATAAAAGCAATTTAAAGAATTCTTCTGCGACAACGACTCTCACAATCTGACTTCCATGGTGGTGTGACACTTTGCTAGATCCTTGGTCATCATCACGTTCATACAATCTTTATTGTTAAAAAGTTTATCAAAAGAGGTTATGACCCTATAATTTTGCAACGCTCTGCATGTTTAGTGGTTGATTCATTTACACTTCGCCACTTTGCTTTCCTCTTTGATTGTGCAATTGTGAATTGTGCGATGACCGATTGTGGACTATGGTGACATCTACCTAAATCCTTTTGATGCTTGTCTGGTCATATTCTTAATGGTTTGTTCTCTTGTTGCTCTGGCTTCTGCCAAGTCGCTGAGTTCTTGCATTGTGGCTTTCTAGGCTTTTTCGTATCATACATGCTCATCTATGTGCTATATTAATACTGCCGATTATTTCTGCCTTGAATATTATAGAATATAACCTGGCGGAGATTTCTTTATTTACACTGTCACGTTTTATTTGGATGACAATAGGGTAAGAGTGACGTTTGATGCATCCTAGAACCTGGTTTAAAAAATTCCGAAAGTCCTGTAATTTGTTATAAATATAAAAAGCCTATTATAAATATTATTTTCAACTACAATAAAATAGTTTCTGACCTTTATATAGTACATAATACTCCTAAGGAATGTGAATGCAACACATCAACATTTTGCTATGCTCCAGCAGGTCATGTCATCATTGGTAATTTTGATATTGTTGATAAACGTATTCGGCATTTGTTTTCGAAAGGTCCTTAATATAGATTACCTTCAACAATTGATTTTAATGCCTGTCGTGCTCAGATCGCCCACTCCATTGAATATTTTAGTATAAAATGGTATCGTAGAGAACATGCGGACCCAAACTCGCTTTCTACTTGATAAAAGTCAATTCTTAAAATTATAGATACACGTATTAACTTTTATAATGCTAACCACTCTTTACTTCCTCCGAGACCTAAGTTTTCCTTTCGTAATTTAAAATCGGGAATTCAGGAGTTTCATAATACATTTGTTTTTGTTCCTGCAGATAAAGCAGCTAATAATGTAATTATTGTTTGACGCCTACATTACGTCAATGTTTTATCTCTGGAATTCGGCAGCACCAATTCGTATACTCCAGTTAATTCTACTGAGGATGATGTTGTTTCCGCACATATCACTCGGTGCACTACTTTCAAGGCTGGTGTAAACGATAAGCAAAATGAACAGCCTACCATGTACTGGATTCCTAAATTACATAAAAATCCATATAAGGTTCGCTTTATTTCTAATTATAGTGCCTGCACCACAACAAACATCTCCAAACGTTTAACTTCTTGTCTTACTGCCGTTAAAGATCACGTTAAACTATATTGTGATAAAACTTATGAAAACTCTGGGATTAATTTATTTTGGTCTATAAAAAATTCAGGAGACGTTCTGGATAAAATTTTCAATAAAGGTCAAGTTTCATCAGTAAGCTCTTATGACTTCTCTACACTATATACAACCTTACCTCATCACCTTATTAAAGACAAGCTAATTTCTCTTATTCAAAAAACATTCGCTAGAGAAAATACTACATTTTTGGCATGTAATAATATTAAAGCGTTTTTTACTAACGGCAGTTTAGATAATTATACTATGTGGACTTGCTATGAAGTTTGTGAAGCACTCATCTTTCTATTAGATAATATTTTCGTCAGATATGGTACCACCGTTTATAGACACATTGTTGATATCCCTATGGGTACGAACTGTGCACCACTTATCGCAGATTTGTTTTTATTTTGCTATGAAAGAGATTTTATGTTGAGTCTTTCACCAGATACCCAGGCAGATGTTCTTGAAGCTTTTAATGACACCTCTCGGTATCTGGATGACATACTGAACATTGACAACCCTTTCTTTCCAACTATGGTTGATAATATTTATCCTAAAGAACTTCGGCTTAATAAAGAAAATATATCTGATAATAAGTCTTCTTTTCTTGATTTAGATCTCTCGATTGAAAATGGTAAAATAATTAGCAAAATCTATGACAAGAGTGATGCTTTTAATTTTGACATCGTTAATTATCCCCACTTGGATGGGGATGTTCCCCGAGCAACTTCTTATGGGGTGTATCTGTCTCAACTTATTCGTTTTTCTAGAGCTTGTACTCGAGTTGAGGACTTTAATATTCGTAATCTTTGTATAACTAAAAAGTTACTCAATCAGGGTTACCGTTACCATAAACTTCGTAAAACCTTTGCAAAATTGTATTATCGTAACCCTGATCTTCTTTCCAAATATAAATGTAATTTAAGGACTCTTCTGCGACAAGGACTATCACAACCTGACTTCTATGGTGATGTGATTTATAAACTTCGTAAGATTCTTGGTCATGATCACTTTCATACTATCTTTGTTAAACTTGTTAAAAAGTTTATCAAAAGAGGTTATGACCCTATCATTTTGAAACGTACTGCATAATGGTGGTGGCACTTTTACAGTTAGCCACTATGCTTTCCTCTTTAATTGTACGATGACCGGACAGGCTGTGGACCCTATGATGACGCCTACCTAAAGCCCATTGGGACGGTGGCGTTTGATGTTTGTACATGATCTTTCTTGTCGTGCCCCTAATGGTGTATTCTCTTACTGCTCTGGCTTCTGCCATGTCATTGAGTACCTTCATTGTGGCTTTCTAGGCTATTATAGGCGTTAGCCCTATTGTCAACCCTTTTGTGTTTGTGATGTCGTTTACTTTTATTATTACTTTTGCCTTCTTGTTTGTCTGTTTCCATGTTTGTTTCTGTGTTTTGTGGTTGACTGTCCTCCTTGAATGCTACTTTCCCTGTCCGATCTTTTTATATTTCTTTTTACTGTGTTCTGTGAAGGCTACATTTCCTGTTCGACTTTTATACCTGCTTTCTGGGTAATTCTTTCTCTTTTTAGACATCATGGATCATATTATTACGCTAAAGTGTGTTAAAAAAATGTTTAACCTGGTAAATATTTGTTAATTGTGTTTTCAATTGCAGATATTGAATCAATGAAGAATTTAAGCTTAAAGACATGTTGTAAAATTGTGTTTACCAAAACCTTTACAAAGGGTCACTGTGGAAAATTAATTGTGGTGTGAGAGGTACTGTCATCACTTGATCGTCGTCTGCGTCTACTTTACATAATGTATTGAATCTTCACAATGATTGCCCTTTTTATACTTTAAAAAGTTGGTTAAAATTTAGTTTGTAAGCTTGTGTCTCGGAAACTACTTTACGTAATTGATTGGCATCATCAGACAACATCATAGAACCAGATTCCATAACTCATGCTTTTATTTTAAACACAGTTATGGCACTTTTATTCTTAGACAAAAATGGTTAAAGTTTCGTATTTGCTCGTCAATTTAGATTTGTTTTATCATATCTCAGAAATCCCCTTAAATAATATATTGAAACATCACTCATGTATTCACATCCGTGTAAGGGACTCATAGAGAGACAAGAGCTATAATTATTTTATGGAATTAAGCAGAATTATATTGTGCCCTTCAACTTAGTTTCCCAATAAATAGACATTGCCTCGAAAAGGTCGAGCGTCTGCATCGAGGGGCGGTTCTTGTTGTTGTTATTTTATTATTTCAATATCCAAAGTTTAATTTTGTATGCAAAATATCAAGAAGATCTAGAGTAGGTAAATCCCGATTCATCTGTATTCTATCTGCCTCTCTCTGGGCGGAAGCCAGCACCAGACGAGCTGTGTTGGAGGACTGTTTAACCCAATTCAAAAATGATCAACCATATATAGTATATTTCAGTTAGAGGTATAGGTATATCATTATTACTTAGTGTTGTTTTATACATATACCTGTTGTTAGTATTATCATTATTTATATATTCTATATTGAAGCGCCATTCAATCGAGTCCAATTTGATCAAATTAAGTATTGCTATTAAGTATAACAAACTAGCGAACAAATGTAACACATTACAGTAATATAAATCTTAAAAAACGCGAAACATCATCAGTGTTATTTTCTTTTATTTACATAATGTAATTATGAAAAACAAGATCAACTATATTTCTTTAAACTGTTACATAGACTCGGCAAGCAACATAAAGAAAGATACAAATATCGGACAGGAAAAGCAGCATTCAAGGACGACAGTCAACCACAAAACACAAAAACAAACACGCAAACAGACAAACGAGATGGCAAAAGTAATAAAAAATGCAACAGACAAACGAGATGGCAAAAGTAATAAAAAATGCAACAGACAAACGAGATGGCAAAAGTAATAAAAAATGCAAATTACATCACAAACACAAAAGGGTTGACAATAGGGATACCGCCTTGGAACGGTCAGTGGCAACAAAGGCCACTGGGGGTTTAAACCGGTTCTAGGGTGCACCAAACCTCACACTTACCCTACTGTCATCCCATTAAAACAGGACAGTGTAAATAAAGAAATCCCCGCCATGATCTAATCTCTAACCAACAAGGCAGCATCAATAGGCAATATAGTAAAACACAAATATGCTCGTGTAAATATAATTAAGCCGCATTTTAGGATGTCCAAAACAGAAATACATCTATTGCAACCCGCACCTGCTGCATATTTCAACTACACATGAAAGCCCTTTTTTCTGCTTTTTTTTAACGCGCATTGCAAACTTCACAACTAAATAAGAGCTCTCCAATAACAAAATATTCCCGGAGCATGAATCAATCCAAATAACCTGGAATACGTTTTAAATTCGACATGGTTATCTAATAGATATAATCTTCAAAAATTACTCGAATGTCAAATCATCATGAATTTACGCTTAACCGAATGAATCTTAATTTTTTAGGACAAACATCCAAAAGAAAGCTTAACATTTCGGACTTATTCTACACACAAATCTCGAGGATGGTCAGCCGAAGAGAATGTAGAAAGATTTGCGCATGCGCAATTATACTAACTTTACAACTGCGGCTCTAACTTGGATCTTTGTACTCACAGTCTTCAAACTTCAAACTATCTGCTAAAGCAGTCAATTAAGATTATGTAGTCTGTATTGTTGCAATGGAGCAAGTTCGTATCTACAACCTGAAATGGCCTTCAGGAACATTACTTTTTTAAGTGGTTCAATAGAGTGATCGTTTCTGTGCTCGAGACATACGGGACAGTTGAGCACAGTCGTCTTTTTGTCTGAAGTCATGTTTGGCCAAAATAACATTGATCGAGCATGCTCGTTACATTTCTCTATACCAAGGTGGAATCATGGATTGTTTTTTCTACATTATTTTGGAATTATAACCTTTGTATCCCGTTAATAACAGTCAATTCATACTTGTATGTATAGAAATCAAGAAATTACTTAGGACAGTTTGTGCGTGGCCAACCTTCTACAATGATCTGCTTGAGGGTTTGCATTCGCCTGTTTGTGTCTAAGCATGTCTAGCCATGTCCATGTTATGGTCATTGATTGGAATACTGGACATAACAGCATGCATATGAATGTCTAATCCTTCTATTAGTTCGGGATATGTTTCTGGTAACGTCAGTGTCATATTTGATCTGTACTTCAATTCTGCGACCATATACTAGCTGATGAAACCCTTTGCAACCAAAGAGAAATCCATACAGTTATTTTGTGATCTGACCAAAGTTCACTTCATTCAGTGAGTGACTTTTAAATGCAAAACATGTTGGTTTCTCTTCTTGAAAGGGAACAGCACAAAGTCCCAGTCCTTATTTTGAAGCATCTACCTGTAGAGTAATTGCCTTGTTTGGCTTGTCGCAAAGAAATTCAGTGTCATTTGTCAAAAGAGTCATAAAGAAAACCGTCAGTTGAACCAACTTTGAAGCATGATTATGTATGTTATCATGTCTTGTACTGTCTGTAGTTCCGACCCTGAAGTACATGGAGGCATTTGACCTTTGCGGGATCCATGTTCAGTCCTGGCGCTGTCAGAACATTTCAAAAGAATGGTATTTCTGTTTTACCTATCACTGAGCTTGATGTCCATTTCGCTACATTTCGTCATAGCATGTCAAGTATTGGAAGCGAATGATTGATAGACAAATTATAGGTAGGACCCGAAATTATAGCAATAACCTGCAACGTCTTAGTGTTTAAAGGGACACATGGCAATCTTGAGATTTATTGAAACATTAAAAGTGTGTGTGTGTGTGTAATTCTAAGGTTTATAGTCCGTCCGCCAACGAACACGTCAGGGTATACCTGACGCGATGGGCACAATAGAGTCTGGACTGTTGAAACATTAAAATTTGCTCCTCAATTTACTTATCCTGCGTCATTTTGACTTTAAAACTGCTTGCATATAATTAAATAAAAAATTGAGATTTCAACTTTCTTTCTTTATTTTACCAAATTTTAAATATATTATTGGTGCAATATTATAAAAAGTTAGTAATATGCAAAAATAATTTGCTTTGAACTATTCTAACAATTAATATTAATGATTGAACAAATGCAAGTTAAGAGGAAAACTAACGGGACGCCGTGAGTTTTTAAAAAATCAAGATTGCCGTGTGTCCCTTTAACCGTGAAGGTAAGGACCTTATTTTTGGTATTCACATATCATCTCATGGTGGTGAATATTTGTGTATAATATTGGAATGGAAACAAAGATGCAGAACGTATAGCCCGGACACGCCCGGACACGAACGGACACAAATTTAGATTTATAGCAATTATATTCAAAAGTCTTAGTGTGACCTTGACCTTGGAGAAAAGGACCTGGTCTTTGGTCACGACACATTGTCTTGCAGTTGTGAACGGTTGTGTATACTATTATTGGAATCGAATAATATATATATATAAAATAAAGTTATAGGCCGGGCACAAAATTATAGCAATAACATTCAACGACTTTGTATGACATTGATCTTGAAGGTAAATACCTGAATTTGGCCTAACACAATAATCGTCTCACATCTGTACATAATATTACTGGAATCGAATGGTACATGCATAACATATCACATATCATAGCCCAGACACCTACCAGACACACAATGTAGCAATAGCATTTAACCTTTAGTGTGACATTGACCTTGAAGAAAATGTAGATATAAAAATCGAACAAGAAATGTTGCACCCAAGGACGACAGTCAACCACAAACACACACGGAAACAAAAAACAACTTTACAGATGAATAAAAATCCAAAGAAGACATCACAAACACAAAAGGGTTGACAATGGGACTACCGCCTTGGAACGGTCAGTGGCAAAAAAAGGTCTCTATGGGGATTAAACCAGGTTCTAGGGTGCACCAAACCTCACACTTGCACTACTGTCATCCCAATATAACAGGACAGTGTAAATCCCCGCCATGAACTATTCTCTAACCAACAAGGCATCATTAATAGGCAGTATAAGTAAAACACAAAGATGTATATATAAATACAAAAAACAATAGCCTAGGAAGCCACAAAGAAGGTATTCAGTGACTTGGCAGAAGAGCAACAAGAGATCAAACCATTGAGGGCACGGCAAGACAAGATTGCAGACAAACATCAAACGTCACTGTCCCTTTGGGCTTTATGTAGACGTCATCATAGGGTCCACAGCCTGTCCGGTCATCCCACAATCAAAGAGGAAAGCATAGTGGAGAACAGTAAATGGGTCCTCCACCAAGCATGCAGCGCGTTGCAAAATGATATAGTCATAACCGCTTTTGATAAACCTTTTAACAAGTTTAACAAAGATAGTATTAAAGTGATCATGACCAAGGATCTTACCAAGTTTGTAAATCACGTCAACATAGAAGTCAGGTTGTGATAGTCCTAGTCGCAGAAGAGTTTTTAAATTACTTTTATATCAGGGTTACGATAATAAAATTTTGCAAAGTTTTTACGAAGTTTATGGTAACGGTAGCCCTGATGGAGTAGCTTTTTAATTATACAAAGATTACGAATATTAAAGTCTTCTAGAAAAACGAATAAGTTGAGACACATAGACCCCATAAGTTAGATATGTCATTAAAGCCTTCAATAACAACTGCCTGGGTATCTGGTGAAAGACTCAACATGAAATCTCTTTCATAGCAATATAAAACAAATCTGCGACAAGGGGTGCACAGTTCGTACCCATAGGAGATACCAACAATTTGTCTATAAACGGTAGTTCCATACCTGACGAAAATATTATCTTCTTGGCAAGTCCACTTATGGAACAAATGTTTATGTATCAAGGTGTATGATAAGTATGATAAGTATTTGCAGTTGCATAACTAGTCATTCTTCGATTAGTCGATGCTTGTCGCTGCCCCTTAATAATCTACATTATGACGTAAAGTTTAGCATACAAATGTAATACAAGTAAAATATGTACATATATCATGCCAATGCATTGAACCATACATAAACATAGTCTTATATTATTCAACACATTTATAAAATATTACTTAGTCATGAGCGGATGCACGATACTACACATTAGCTGTGTATTTGAATATTTAACATGCATTGCATTGGTCTTGCACATTTCATCGCATGAGGCTTGCTCAGACTATGCCACCCTTTCCTCATTCTAAATCCGACGAAAAAAAAAACTCATTACAGACACAAGATGGCAACAGTTCTATAATAAATTAGACATTGTCTTACAAGTTATCTCCCCTTACGAAAGATGAAAATATATCACATTAAATATTTAAACTAAAATAACAGAACTAGCAATGAAATATAATTATACTTAAGATATGGTGTACAACTATCAATCTATATTTTAACAATCACAATATTTTCGTAATTAAAGTTCTCAAACACAAATCACCCACTCATGACCTCAAGAATAGATAAAAAGAAAAAATCCACAGTTAATAACTTTCCTACAAATTACATTTAAATCTTTTTCACTGTTATATTGCATATAATTGTATGCATAATATATGTAAGGTGCATAGAGGGATGGTCCTCCCCGACCCTCTTGCACCTATGACGGGGAGAATAAACGGACCACAAGTTTGGTGATCGAAATTTAACAAAAAAGAACGTCTCCTGAATTTTTCACAGACCAAAATAATTAATCCCAGTTTTCATAAGTTTTAGCACAGTGGTTTTGGGTCGTGACACGTCGTCTTATGGTGTAAACCATGTGTTCATAATTGTATTGAAATCGTATGATTGATACAGAATTTATAGGCCGGACACACAATTGTAGAAATAATCTTCGAAGTTTTATTTGACCTTGAAAGTAAGGATCTAGCTGTTTTAAGTTGCGACACATCATCACATAAGTGTGAAAAATTTGGTACAATATACTTGGAATCGAATAATAGACGACGAAGTTACAGTCCGGACATGAGCTAGAGACGAAATTATGGCAAACATCTTTAAATTATTAGTTTGACCTTTATATTGAAGGCAAAGACGTGATTTCTGGTATCATTAATCGAGTGTATTATATTCGTGGAATGAAAAAATAGATGGAGAAGTTATAGACTGAGACGAAATTTTAGCACTAATCATTAAACTATAGTCTAACTTTGATATTGAAGGTGATGACGTGATTGTTGGTCGCGATACATTGTCTTATTATGGTGAGCATATACAATTATTGAAATCGAATGGTTGACAAAGAAGTTATAGGCCGGACACGAAATTATAAAAATGACGTTTAAAGTATTATTGACATTGTCCATGAGATAAGGACATGGCGCTTAGTCGCGACGCATCGTCTCAAGGCGTTGAACATTTAGTTATAATATTATTGGAATCGAATGATTATTAAATAATGATTTATAGGCGGAGACGAATTTACAGCAATAACTTTCAAAGTATTTGTGTGGTCTGGATCTTGCAGGTAGGGGGACCTTGTATTTGGTCGTCAAATATCGTCTCATAAGACTGAAAACTTGTATATAATATTATTGAATTTGAATTATAACGATATTATAACCTGGTGAAACGGAATGACGGAATGGCGGATATGGAGCAAACCTATAGTCCCTACCAGAAGAAACGGTAGGGGACTAATAAGCCACTTTTTCGCGAGTTCTGTACTCACCAATAGAATAAAACGCAGAACGGTCATTAAATATCAGTGGCGTTTCAGAGATTGATTTCCATATGTAATAACTTGTTTGTTTTGCTGGTCAGACAGTTAATGAACAAATAAGATACTTTTCTATGTCATGTGGCTAATTGTATGCCCATTGGCTTTAATATTACACAATACAAGCCCATTTTGAGGAGGGCCAACTCAAAATGTGGCAAAATATTGGAGGGCCAAAACTCTGTCCCCACCTCCCCCTAATATTATGGAGGTGGCCTGGTCCTGTTCCTAGGCCAATGCGATAATAATGGCATGACAATGGTTAATAAACTCCAATGCAATTTTTACAATTTATTATAAAAAATCTTTTTTTTATTTTGTATATTACAAAAAATGCTGTTACAAGACAAGTCATTTCTTCCCACTTATTTCAATTTCCAGACTTTGATGTAATCGACCTGCATGGCTGCGTCCTCGCCATCATTTGATGTGGGGTTCCATGTTGGATACCACTGTCCTTTGGCGTTCCAAAAGTCCCTCGGAGCGAAATCCGATTTGTCCGACCAAGGTTTACCGGTGCTGTGGAACGTGTCGGGAAAGAAAGCTGTACCACCGACGGCAACGTTCATGATGAGGAAAAACTAGTAGAAGAACAGTGAACACAATTAGTTTAATGAAATGTTTTTATTTTACTAAAACTTGAATTCAGAAAGTTACTGACTGAGTTCGACAATCTAGGGGTCCGGCTTATAATTGACAAATAATGATACGTT
Source organism: Cyrtodaria siliqua (assembly GCA_037043455.1). NCBI lineage: Eukaryota > Metazoa > Mollusca > Bivalvia > Adapedonta > Hiatellidae > Cyrtodaria > Cyrtodaria siliqua. The sequence goes on from JAWPHD010007264.1 coordinate 69,148, forward strand.
CGATTCTAAAGTGTTGAAACATAGATAAACTTTATTAATATAAAAGACCAAATGGCCTATCAGTATACAATACAAAATACACATAATATTTATAATTAAACAGTCAATGGTTTGCAGTCATCAATTTTAACAGTATTACTAGTATGTATTATATTCATTATTGTCCAACAGTAAATACATGTTTGTTATTTTCATACATATAGTTATACATATAATCGTTATAACCTTATATTTTCTTATTATCTTAACGTAAGGCTTACATCAAAGTAGAAAAAGTATATGACTTTTCACATCAGACAGATATGTCGTTTAAAAAAATAATAATGAGCCTTAAACGACCCCTTTTTCACAAGGAAATTCATACGTGCTATCATAAGTTCGGCAACTCGGTTTATTTAAGCATTTTACAACTGATTTCATTCTATTGTGAATTCGAATTTTAGAACTAAAAACCACGATGGTACCACTATATTTTTATTGATATGACAATTTTATCATGAATTGAAACATTTTAAAAGTTTAGATTATTGTAAAAAAATGAGGTTGTGCCCACTTTAACGTTGCGAATGGACGACGACGATGGCAAAAACAGCAACAGCCAGATCAGCTAGAGAGACACGATTTATAATTCAAATGGCAAGCGATCTGTTATTCATTAGGAATTATGCTCATAGAAAATTAATGAAGTTATCATTTTTTACTTAAAATTTAGTAAACTTCTAAATGTCTATTTCACAATATCCCCGCGAAATTGACCGTGATTTGTCCAGTCAACAGTACAAAATACATATATACTACGAGGAGGGACGCGTTAAAACACAGACTACATGCCAGTATTAATTAAAAAAACAAAAAAACTGCTGTTCAGAAAATAAAGGCCAATAATTAATTTTCAAACTTTAAGAACTTGAATAAATCCGTCAAATTTTGTCATAATTAAGTAGACTCGTGCTTTAAAAATTCAATCAATTGCCATTACCACAAAGAATGCCAGGTTGTGAATTTCAGTGTGTAAGTTGACTATTATTTTGCATTATTTACCTCTTGGTCAAATGGTGCCATCTTGGTTCCTGCCGCCCATGGATTTTCTACGTTTTCCTGATCGTTTCCTCCATACTCCCACATCGTTGTTGGTGGTGTGACATTCAGAACTTCAGAGTCATCAATAGATATGCTGCATGAAGAATTTCATTCAGCGTTTAAACGATTTTGTTTTTTCTCATGACAACCATGCTTATTACATATATCATCTAGACAGTAATTAATTAAAATCGTGCATAATTATCCTTCCTCTATCTATCTCTGGGGAGGCTCGCAATAAACTATTCAATATGCTGATGAGCCTTCAAACAACAATTTAACAAAAAAGTTTTATTCGTAGAGTGCACAAATAAAATACTCTTTAATAGTTTAAATACCTATACATATAATAGTAATTATTGTTTCGGCTTTAAGGGTATAGCATGGACAAGATAAATCGTACTAGAGTATGTTATAAGCTTCAGGTTTAAATTACCAGACACTAATGTGTTGGGGTTCCCCGCAAACTACGTTATTGAAAGTGCTATGCTATAACTTAGCAGAACCTTAACGAAGAAATATTAACAAATTTGAAAATGTATTTCCTTCTCTTAGAAATATGTTTAATTTAAAAGTAATTGTACAATGTGAAATGCACATTCTGGATATTATTTTTTGAGGTTTTCAGTTTTGTTTTGAAAAAAACATTTAATGGAAAGAGATCATTCGCTCGTCCATTATAAGTCCACAACGAACACTTACATAACATGCCCTTTTGAAAGCAATCTGATAGCAACCTGACCTTCTTTTAAGGTCATTATCCAGCTTTAGAGTTCATTACCTAATTTCGAAATCGAAATAATATATTTTCAATATAAGACCACTGTGTTAAAATTTGAAATTGACTTTACGTTTTATGACCCGCCAATTGCTTTTTAAATGAAAAGTGTAAGGTCGAAGGATTAAGCCTGCAATTATGTAAATATTGTAGATTGTGTAGTTTACGCGTCGAATTTAAGCCATATAGATCTATTCGCCTATATAATACCCAATCTACAGTAATATGCTAGATGCGTTTAAAACTTTACCTGATATGATCTTCATCCCAAATAAGCACATATTTATGGAAACTGTCACCGTACGTACCCGAGGACGCAGTCCTGAAAAGTAAAGATGTGATATTAAATAATAAACTAATATAATATTATAAATGGACAGTGTATGACTTTTTTAATGATATGTGTTAAGTTCTTACAATTAACCAAGAGTTACATTGTTACAAATGCTCAGTTGAGCCAGTATGACAGATGCAAACATTAAATATAGCTCAATAAATGGAGTTAACTCTTAAAGCAAACACTACTCTTAAAAATCTATTACAATTTAAAATTGGCAGCGTCAGCAATATTTCTTAACATGCTTACACGTTTCATACAGTTGTTCAGACTCAAATATACAATATTTTGTTTAAAGCTTTCATTTGAATGTAATACAATACATTAAAGTATCACGTGTGATAGTTGGAAAAAAATACCATTCAAACTCCAAAACCACAGTATTATACTCTATATATGTAACAATCGAGGACATGAGGCATCAGCAATTAAAGACTAGACATACATGACTGGGCGTAATAATGACTTAAAGTTATACATGACTAGAAAATAATACACTTAAAGGTAATTCATGACTTAAAATTAACCATGACTATAAAATAATATACATGACTAGAAAATAATACACTAGAAGGTAATATATAACTTAGAGTTATACATGACTAGAAAATATTACACAAGAGTAAAAGGCAATACATGACTTAAATTATACATGACTAGAAAATAATACACTAAAAGGTAATTCATGACTTAAAGTTAAACATGACTAGAAAATAATACAACCGGAGGTAATATATAACTTAGAGTTATACATGACTAGAAAATATTACACTATAGTAGAAGGCAATACATGACTTTAATTATACATGACTAGAAATTAATACACTAGAAGATAATACATTACTTAAAAGTATACATGAGTAGCACTAGAGTAGAAAGCAATACTTGACTTAATTATACTTGACTAGAAAATAATACACTATGAGGTAATACATGACTTAAAGTTATTCATGACTAGAAAATAATATACATGACTAGAAAATAATACACTAGACAATAATACATAACTTGAAGTTATACATGACTAGTAAATAATATACATGTCTAAAAAATAATACACCAGACGATAATACATAACTTGAAATTATACATGACTAGAAAATATTACACTAGAGTAGAAGGCAATATAGGACTTAAAGATACACACGACTGTAGAAAATAATATACTAGAATGTAGTACATGTGTTAAAGTTACACAACAGGACTAAACGTAATACAGTTTTAATGTTGAAGAAACAGCATTTTTAATGGTTAAACTAGTTGTTTTTTCTATATATTAAAACATGTCTTGATGTAATTATATCACATTTGGTTTTATTTATCAGTTGTTGTGTGTTTGTTTTTTTTTGTTTTTTTTAAATAATGAACCCTTTCAAGGCTTGTGAACATATTGTTTCATTTTTACACCAGTTATGCCTAGATCAACCAGAGAGCGTTTGTAAACATCACGAATGAATATGGTATTTGGGGGTAATCATAGTGTCAAAATTCATAGTTAAAAACGGTGTTTCTTACGTTCTTCGTGAACGCGAACAATAAAGTGAGAACACTCAGTTTAATGCGCAACAAACCGTTATGTAATGGTATATGCGCACACCAAATTTCATTCCCATAAACCTGGTTCCAGAGATACAGACAGTATAAGGCCTTTACCTTGCATATGTTAAATTATTCAGTTGACCAATATTTTTCACAAGAAACAGACTAATAGTTCACATTTAGCATGAAATCATCCAAAGAAATTAATCCCCATTTTTGTAAATACCCAACAGTGACGTCATAAATCAGTTCCGACATCTATTTTTAGTAAGATAGTGATACAGAATCAGAAAACGTTAAGTCCGAAACAGGTTCTATCATTCCAGTGTCAGAAAATGACGGTGCATGGTACATATTATGCTATGTATATAATAAAACTCAATTACAAGAGCAACTTACTTCTCTCCATGTGCCTTCGGCCATTTATTGTGAAAGAAATCAGAGCCAAAATGCAATGTACTTCCGGCGTTGTCTACGCCCTGTGTGCTTCCTTTATCGTCTGTCAATTGGCGATTACCTCTGGCTTCAACAATGTCAATTTCTCCGGATGCTGGCCATTTTCCATACGCATTACGCAGAGGCAACATCCAGATAGCTAAACATGGTAAGCAATAAAACCCAATGTAACCTCTGATTGTTTAAATACAGTCAAACCTACTCAAGAGCTCATCCCTGTTAAAGGATATCTACTTTAACAGAACACCGTTTCAGTTTACATGTGCATTGTTTAAATTAAAACATATTAAGGGACTACCTGTGCTAAAAGACTACCTATGTTAAGAGACTACATGTGTTAAGAGATTGATTTTGCTCACGTTAGTGGTCTCTTAATACAGGTTTAACGGTATAGTACCAACCAATGATTTTTTTAAATGCAATATGGTTCTAACGGTTGTAACATGCATGTTGAGTCTGTACATATTTCATTATGGAATGTAATTTTTACAGTTTTTTAAATATGTTATTTTAATTTAAATAAATTCTGGGTAATACATTCTAATTTTATTCTTCAAACGATTTGCGCATACATCTATTAAAAACATTGTAAAAAAGTCTTTGATTACTAGTAGAATATATGTTAAATATTAAATACAAATGCTGACCACCATTCCTAAATGCACTTACGAGGGTGCTTTAAAAAGTTCTGTCACTAGGCATATATCCTTTGAACTGGATTTTACACTGAGATAAAGTAGTGTATTTATAGTACTACTGGGTTCGCTCTCTTAAATTTCACAACAAAAATGATTTTTTTCCGGTTATTTATACCCCTGAATTACCTCCCTCTACCACACCTTTTGGATACTGGCATCTCTGAAAATGTCCTTGCTACAAAACGTTGTAAAAATTATTAGAATAATTCTATGTTTTTAAATTTTCTTGTACGCCATCTGTTGTTATTCGCCCATAATCCATGAAAATGACTGTCGAGAATTCGGAAAGGTCTTGCTGCAAACCAGATATGAGTGAATGCATATCCCTTAATTTTAGCAGAAATAACACTGATTTTCTTCATTTTGTTTACGGAAATGTTATAATATCTTTTAAATGTCGTAACTATTCTCATAGTATTAATATGTTTTCATATTTTTTTACAAATTCTAGTCCTTCAGTGTTTAAATTTCATATTCAACACATTATTGTAGAATTTTGTACAATGTTTAGTGAAAATATTGATCATCAAAAAACGCTATTTCAGAAGACTGCCCTTCCATTTAATGTCCATTTATCATTAAATTAATTTTACACGTTAGCTTAACATGTTAATTTCTAGGACAATGCCTTTTCATCTACCATGATTAAATTTTGAATCTTGTAATGCACAGATATAACTGGTAATGTATGAGAAATTTCAAAGGTCTTTGACAAGTACTTAAAGAGTAACAGGCATTTAAAAAAGTAACAATTAACATACCTGAAAAAACTCAGGACGAAAATGCCTCAGTATGTATAAGTGATGTGTATTAAATGTTCCATAACTTTCGTCACACAAAAGATACAGCATTCATTTTACCATCAATGGAATGGTATCGAAACTCTCTTTCATTTTGTGTCAATTATCAACACTCACAATGAGCACATAATTGTTAAAACGCGTTAGTGACAGAACTTATTGAAACAACCTCGTAAGTAATACCTTTTATTTAATAATTTAAAAATAAATAAAAACACAAACACCAACAAATACATACATAAAAAAGACAAACCAGAAAGGCATCAGAAACATAATTAACAGATTTAAGACGTAGTATATGTAGCCACTTCTTTCTCCTCACTGTGCAGGTCCTTCTAAATCCTTTATACCACCCTCTCTCTTAAGTTGTATATGTTCACCGGGCATTTATATGTGTTTAGCTCATCAAATCGGTCTGTGAGATCAATCAGTCAGTCAGTCAGTCAGTCAGTCAGTCAGTCAGCCAGCCAGCCAGCCAGCCAGTCAGCCATTCAATCAATCAATCAATCAATAAATCAATAAATAAATCAATCATTTAACATGTGCGGTACTTGATTACAGTACACACCTGGCCATAGCCAGTCTCCTGTTGGCATTTTGGCGCTAACTTCCACCTTGCCGTATTTGAAGTTAAACCCTCTGGAGCTCCTCAAACGCGCAGACTGGATTGGATTGATGATGTGGTCGGGGGTTCCGTCTCTTTTACATCCCCAGTCCATGTTACTCGTGCATACGTCACCGGGCTGCGAACCTGAAATAAATTGTTAGTGCAAACATATGTATTGAGTTATACAAAATGCCATATACACATAATCAGTGGCAGATCACACATATTTCAATGTTAAACAAAAATAGATGGAAAAACAAGTATGTATTGATGGTTATAGCCGCTATCCCGCACATTTTACAACAAATGTATACTGATTCTGTATCAGAAAGTTTAACAGTAATACACCAAATGTTTAGACAGCGTCAGCAAGTTTAACAGTAATACACCAAACAGTAAGACACCATATGTTAAGACAGCGTCAGAAAGTTTAACAGTAATACACCAAATGTTTAGACAGCGTCAGAAAGTTTAACAATAATACACCATATGTTTAGACAGCGTCAGAAAGTTAAACAGTAATACACCATATGTTTATACAGCATTACTTACCCCAGATATCAAGTGCTCCTTTTGTAAGTCCATTAGGACCTTCTCCCAAAGCGTCAACGGTAAGCGTCTGAAATAGGCGACACGTACTTGTTATAGCTGTCTCTACATCTCGTATAGCTCAACATATTGTATAATTATACCGATACACTAACATGATATTTGTGAACCATGTCTAAAATGTAATTTCAGAGATATGTGAAGACAGCATTTCTAATTAAACTATGTTTAACAGACTTAGCCATAAGTTTGAAAAAAGAACATAAGTCATGGTCTAACTCATTATAATAGTAAACATGTTCGCATGTAACACATATTTTATTAAGCATATGCCGTGATCCCCACCCCCAACTACCACCATTTTGTGGGGCCACAAAAAACTTTAATCATTGGTTATGTTACCTTGACCTTTGATTTTCTGAATATGCGGCGACGAGCGGCGAATATTTCAAGCATGATACATAACATATCAAATCCATTACATGAACATTTGACAGCTGCTCCTTTCGCATTTTAAAAAAGAAAATGACCCAAACGGATAAAGAGACTAAAAAGACTTAATCAGCTAACTAAAATATGTTGTTGTTTTTTCAAATAAATTAAAGGCAAACAGTTGCCAGAATTCCAGAACTGTTCTCTTACAGGCTTAATAAACAGTTTGCCGTCCCTCACGTAACTGTTGGATCTGTTGTTGGTGTAGTAATTAAACTCCCAATTCTGAAAAGGACAAACATTAATAATTATAATAAACAACATGCAGTTATAATAAAAACAGAACGAGTTTCAAAAATGTAAACGTGCATTCGAATCAGAATACGAAGCAGACAGAATACATCTTACAACAGGTACAAAAGGTCTGGTAAAACATCGTACATGCATTTAAAAATGTATTTAAATTTTAAACAAAAATCGATAGAACATATGGTTTTCAAAATAGCTAAACATTGACTGAGACGTCCCAGTAAATTATTTAAATGATATATGAAATAAAAACTTTATCACAAATTTAGTTTGGTTTTAATTGTCCTACCGAAACTTGCTAAAGTGATTTCTTCATTCTTAAAAAATACAAATGAAATATATGCCACTGTTAAAATTTGAAACTTAAGAAACTATGGAACCGTGGCCATTTTATTCTTATATGTGATCGATGTTGTTTAATTCACAAGAATTCAGAAGTACAATAGTATACGCTCATATTGGAATTAAAACACAAAACAACTCACCCCACCCCCGCCGGCAGTTATTTCGTGTTCCCATACGTCTAGGTTCAGGAAATCAAAATCGTCTTCAAAAATCAGACACGGAAATGTTGTACACGTTTTCTCTGAGCCCGGGGGCCGGAGTGAGGATCCCGTACATCCGCATGACCCTGATGATGTCGCCTGAACGTTTGATGTTTGAGATGCTGGCGATGTTTGAGCATTTTGATGCGACAGTTGCGAATTATCCATTGGAACTTTGAGAATAAAAGGAGTAGGAGGTCATTTAGATAGCTATACAAACAAGTCAAGTACAACATGAAATATATTATACTCCATCATATGATTTGTTCTCCTCTATCTCTTTAAAAAACTGTTTCGAATTCTAAATATTTAACTTATTGTAATCACATTTTACAAACTTCCAAGCTCACAAATTAACAGTATGTTATGTTAATACATTGCAAAACATACATTATTGTATATGTTATGCACAGGAAAGTAAGATGACGTTCACGAACATCTTTGTATATTTCTGGGAAATGTTCCGATACAAGCCTGGAGGAATCAAAAGCAATCGAAACTGCCTATCGAGTTCCGAGATAGATTGATCGATTACGGTAATTGACGAGGCGGATCCGATTGAGGCAGAATTTCAGTACGTGTTCAAACTAGTCAAAGAAAAAACAACTTGTTTTAGGCATTTCTTATTTTTAATGGGGGATTTTGTCTTCATGGCTTGATATTGGAAACATAACTCTAAGGTAATTAAACTGAATAGGTAAAATAAAGCACTGTAAGCAAACTTTTTCTTTTTGGAATATGGTTAAGATGTAAAAAATGCTCCAAGTATGTGAGGTCAAAGCTACGAGTGTAGGAAATGATCAATAAGCAAGTGTCAAAAACTGGACTTAATTCATATAAAACCAATATTTTAAACATGTAATATGTTTTACCTGGACCGGAATTGCTGTGGACGTTCTGGTTATTGTTTACTATTGGAACTGGCGTCGTCGGGGCTTGTGTTGGCGCATGCGTTGTCGGTTTTCTAGTGGTAGTTGGGCCTAATAAAATACTCGCATATATTAACAACAAAGGCATCTCAATATACTACTTAAATACGTGCATGTATGCAATTAGCGACACATATTTTACAGTAAAATGTTGATGACATAAATGTTTCTACTACTAAGCTTGTCAGATTTTTTTAAAAGTGTGATATAATGCTATTTTTTAAAAACACAATTTGTAAATAACTTTGCGACGACATCGAGGATTAATACGTATCAGTGTTTACTATACTTTTTAAACCAGTCAGATGGCTCAGAATTTCAAATACGTGCACCATTTATTCATGAAGATTTTACTAAAGCGCTCTTCATGGTTTAGAGTGTGACCTATATAGAGACTATCGATAAAATCTATCGTAAACACTAAGCCGGATAGAGTCTATCCTAAATGAAACAAACAGGACAATTGTTCGTTTAAACAGTTTACACTACACGAGAAAATACTGAAACGTAAACAAAAAAGTAATAGGTCACCTGCAGCTACCCACGTTTGGTCAGTTAACTGCATCCCCTGTCCGTTTTCTACTTGTAACACCCAATAGTTGACCTTGTCTCCAGGGTGCACAACTACATTGCGATCTTCATACACCCACTCATTACCTGTAAGAAAAAAATACATCAGTTAATTCAATCAAGAACTGTTATTCATTCCAATCGTTGGAGTTCGCTAAGCCCGATTTAGTCTGTTGACTGTTACTTGTGATACGCAGGCTTCATAACCTCTTCTTCCAACTAAATTACATTTTGTTTATTTCGCCCATTGTTTCTCGTTTAGGGCAAAGCATTTTGTTAGAAACTGGGGTCATACGCCGCTGGCCATGAAATGGTATGACAATACCACCTCGAAGGTTCTATGTTCACTGTCATATCCATACCATCTTCGGGATGGCTCAAATGTTCGTACTATTGGGATTTTTTTAAATATTGAGTTCTGCTAGAGGGCGTGAACGGTAGCTAGCATTTTTCATTAACGTTCATGAACAGTTTCAATAAAACCGAGACTGCAATATCTTTTATATTTATCGTGTTCGGGGATTTCCAAATGTCTACTCTTTTTATAAACATACAACTGGAAAAAAAATGCATTTGCTTGATACTTCCCATAGAAAAAAAGCATAGCGTTTAATTTAGAATATAAATTCCCTTTTCAAGGAGGCTGCACACGCGTCCAATGTTTCTTTATAGAAAATGGTTATTCCACTTCATTTTTCAAGGAGGTGCATTCACTGCACGCGTGTGTTAACATCCAGTGTCTCTCAATTCCACCGTCTTAAAATGCACTGACGGTAAAGTCTCTTTTTTTTAAAAGGTAGTAGTAGTTTGTTTGTTTGTTTGTTTGTTTGTTTGTTTGTGTGTGTGTGTGTGTGTGTGTTTGTTTGTATGGTGTTTTACGTCATTTTCAACACATGTAAGGTTATATATGATGGTCGATTTTTTTTGTGGTGGAGGCAGACCACCCACTTTTCCTGTGTAGAACCAGTACTGTACACCTCCCGCAATCCGTAAGAATCGACACTTCCTCACTTACAAATCGAGCTCCCAATGGGATTCGAACTTGCAGCTGTGAGAGGCGAGAAGCTTTACAACGCAACCCTCGGCCACGGAGACGCATTAGTAGTAGTAATAGTAGTAGCAGCAGCAGCAGCAGCAGCAGCAGCAGCATCATCAGCAGCAGCAGCAGTAGTAGTAGTAGTAGTAGTAGTAGTAGAAGAATTTGAAATAATAGTCGTATATGTAACCGTAGCATTAGTATTTGTTTTACCAGTTTTAGTTCTGATGTCTGTCGCATGTTCACCTGCTCCCACGCCTGGCAAAGGTGTGTTTATATTGTAATGGAATGATACCATTGACACACCGGGAGAATCTGCAAGAAGAAAACAACTTTATATACATATAATATAATGAAAAACTTGAAACGCACAATTAAATTCGCCATAGAATCAATTTAGAATAGACTGGCACCTATTCTTTGTTAAGTTTATACTAATTAAGACAACTCAAGATGCCATGGAACAAATTTCTGTATTAAGCCTCCTTTGTTGAAATATTGCCTTCAACCAAATCTCTGAAACAATTTGCTCGCTCTAAAAAAAGGCATTCAATGATTAGGTCCTTAATTAGAACTTGTTTCCTTAACATTCTAATGATCGGTAATGTACTAATTTGGTATTAAAACCTAACAATAGAGCTAATATGAGAGTTTGCCTATTATAGAAACACGTGTAGCAATGATTTTTCGCGAGTTTTCCACCTACACAACGGTAGGCGGAGCTTAGTTTCTCCATATTTAGAAGTCCGTTAAATTGAACCGCTTTCTGTGAATCACACATTTAATAGATATTGCAAATTTTGTTCCGATATAAAAATAGGGGGAAAATGAAAATCGCTGATCATCGACTAAGATTTGATTGAACTATAAGTTAAGTAAGAAACCACAGAAATAGAAAATGAAAAGGGAAATACAACGGTTGAGATGATAATCAAATTGCAAAGAAAGCTTTATATATTATACAGAATAAATGAATTAGAAAGAAAAACACTCACCTGGAACGCTCAGTCTGATACCTTGCGGTTGTAACAAAGTGATGGTGGGCTGTGGTATTGCCAATGCAACAGCAAATAAGGCAAAACTGATAACCAATTTGGTCGCCATTTTCGTCTTGTTCTTCTGCAACAAATACAACATTTTCAGTAAATATGCGAATATTTAATTTTGTAACATATATAAGATAAATTGCTCACTAGTTTAATAAACTCAATATAAATACATTTATTATATCTCTCATAATACGCGTATCACCTTAGTTTGGAGTGCCGACTCGCAACGTTTTCCTACTGTATTTGTGGTATTTATACACTCTAAGCTGATTAGAATGCCCGCGTTGTTGGATTCGGAGATACGCACCCCATAATACTATGGTCCGATTTAATAAAACAAGGACAAGTACTGTGTCAATTATTAAGGCCACTTATGCTATTAATGTAATCAAACTTAACCCGAAAACAGACAATTATGATGTGTTGATACCTAATAGATAAAGGAACCCCAAACAGTTAGTGACTAAGGAATCGCGCGTTCTATTCCAGTTAGGAAAAATATTGAAGTATTCCCACCTTACCAGTCTTGAGACATAAAATCGACCCACGTCTTCCCACCACGCCACGCACGCACACGTCACGCAGTGATTTAGAGTGGAGTGTACTCCAGGAATCGTGCTTTCTATAGCAGTCAATGTTGGATGAATTATCGAAGTCGGAAAAGAAATTACTTCCTGGCCAGTCTTCTACCCGCTAAAATGTCTCTTGAACTATAAGTAAGAAACCACAAAAAGGAAACGAAAAGGGAAATACAACGGGAGAGATGATAATTCAATTACAAAGAAAGTTGTATATATTATACAAAATTAAGAAAGTAGAAAGAAAAACACTCACCTGGAACGCTTAGTCTGATACCTTGCGGTTGTAACAAAGTGATGGTGGGCTGATTAAATGTTAAACGCCCTTTATTGGGTAGGTGGATGCACCCGTTTGTTTCACAGCCAGGCGCTTCCATCGTAACTGGCCTGTAGGTTGTGTCCTTTGAAGTTTCGATACACATGGTTTTAACAATAACAGCTCAAACCAGCTGGTTTATTGCCATCACCGTGTGTCTATAGCATATTTTAAAAATATCGGATACAGGAATGACGATGGTCTAAAGTCGGTTCTCCAGAAATGGAAGAATAATCAAGCGTCTATTGATAAAACATCTTAGTTTACACGAATAAAGTTCATTTTATGATATCGGACTTCTTCATAACACAATGAAATATTAACTGACACCAGTGTTTCATACATCACATTTATCCGCAAAAAAATGTCATTAAATTGCATGTATAAGTGGGGTTTAAGTGAAATTTAAGCAGACATCAGTGTTTCCTATATCACATTTAACCTCAATAAAAGTCCATTAAATTTCATGTAAAAGTTGAGTTTAAGTGAAATTTAAGCAGACATCAGTGTTTCCTATATCACATTTATCCACAAAAAAATGTCATTAAATTTCATGTAAAAGTGGAGTTTAAGCGAAATTTAAACAGACACCAGGGTTTCCTACACCACATTTGTCCTCAATAAAATGTCATTAAATTTCATGTAAAAGTGCAGTTTAAGTGAAATTTTAGCGGACAACAGTGTTTCCTACATCACATTTAACCTCAATAAAAGTCCATTAAAGTTCATGTAAAAGTTGAGTTTAAGTGAAATTTAAGCAGACACCAGTGTTTCCTACACCACATTTATCCACAATAAATTGTCATTAAATTTCATGTAAAAGTGGAGTTTAAGTGAAATTTAAGCAGACACCAGTGTTTCCTACATCACATCTAACCTCAACAAATTTCTATTAATTTTCATATAAAAGTGGGGTTTAAGTGAAATTTAAGCAGATACCAGTGTTTCCTTCACGACATTTATCCGCAATAAAACGTCATTAAATTTCATTTAAAAGTGGAGTTTAAGTGAAATTTTAGCGGACAACTGTGTTTCCTACATCACATTGAACCTCAATAAAATTTCATTAAATTTCATATTAAAGTGGAGTTTCAATCAAACTTAAACTAAAACAAAATTCGGGTATTTTGTGAAAACTTAAATGTCATTTACAGGTGAATTAAATCCGAAATTTAAGGGGAAATTAAAGTTGCTGATACCTCATTATACTAGGAATTTAAGTGTAGTTTAATTGAGATTTACGTTGTAATTTAATCGAACAATATTGATATACAAACAGTACAATGAAACCATTTTTAATAGAACATATTAACATTATTCCGGTGTGATAATGATATGTGAGATATATTAGTAACATGTATACAAAATATTCCATAACTGCGCTAGTACATACTCAAAATAACCGCTGGTAATACCCTATAGTCATTGAGCTGGCTATAGATCCCCTCCCCACCGACCCCACCCCCGGGGAATTTTGTAGGGTACGATTTTCTGAAAGTTCATACAAAAAGCTTCAAAATGAGACATGTGTGAGCGTTGGGGCGTTTGTGTGTAACGCACGGGACAATTACGTTACCATAACAATTCCAAAACACTTTCATTAAATTAGAATATGAGTAAAACATGTGCATATGGACAACACATACTACCGTAGAGATTCTGAGGACAAAAACACAAATGAAAATGGAAATTATTTATTAAATTTTTGCAAATCATCAGGTATGCGAATTATGAATGGACGATTAGGGAATGATAAAGGATTAGGGAAGTATACATGTATTACACATAACGGGAGTAGTGTAGTTGATTATGTTTTATGCCGGACAAATTTAATGACATTGTTTACTTCATTTGTAGTTGATGAACCAAATGTTTTATCAGATCACTGTTCTATTTTGTTTTCATTTGGTAAGTCAACAAATGTTAATTGTGAAAGTCAATGCGATCTAGAATACGTTGAATACACCTATAAATGGAATAACGATAAAGCGTGTTTATTCAAAGAAATGCTTGGCACGAACCTTTTTAAAAATAATCTTAATAGTATTGAAGACGATCTAAACACCGTTTCTTCAGAAAACGAAATTGATAATAACATAAATAGTTTTTATAAAATGTTCGATGATACGTGTGGTCATTTATTTAAAAAGAAAATTAACGATAGAAATTGCAATTCCGATTGGAATACGCAACCATGGTATGATTCGACATGTAAAGAAAAGCAGTGCGAATTTTATGAAAAACTAAACTATTTCAGAATTAACAAAACCGATGAAAACAGACACTGTTTAACGAAAGCTCGAACTGAATATAAAAATATCATTAGAAACAAAAAACGTGAGTTTGATAAAAAACAAACAAAACGATTAGAAAACATGCGTTATAAAAATGCGAAAGAGTACTGGAAAATGTTAAAAGGTTTGTCAACACCAAATAAATCAAAGTCGCTAAAGGCGTCTCATTTTGCAGAATATTTCAAGTCAATAAATAATCCAGAATCGGCTTTTTTTCAACCAGATGAAGATGTTATATTTTTTAATGAAAGATATCTTAATGGTGAAATACAAATCATGTTTGAAGAATTAGATCACAAAATAACACACGGTGAAATAAGCAAAGCATGCAGGGAATTAGGTTTAAACCGTTCAGGAGGGCCAGATCTTGTCATTAACGAAATTTTTAAGTATGGGATCAACTATTTAATTGGTTATTTAAGTAAATTGTTCAACAAAATCTTAGACAAGGGCTATTTCCCAGAAAAATGGTCAGAAGGTTATGTCATACCATTGCACAAAAAAGGGAATGTTAATAAACCGGAAAATTATAGAGGCATAACTTTACTTAGTACTTTGGGAAAACTTTTTACAAGGATTTTAAACAATAGATTAAACGAATGGGCGGATAAATATCAAGTTTATATAGAAGCACAAGCTGGTTTTAGAAAACATATGGGAACTATTGATAATATATTTATTGTACACGGTGTAATATCCCATTTGTTGAATGATAACAAAAAATTATATGTCGCCTTTATTGATTTTACCAAAGCCTTTGATTTAATTGTAAGAGATATTTAATGGTATAAACTCATAAAGACTGGGGTAAGAGGAAAAATCTTAGAAGTTATTAAATCTATGTACAAAAATGTAAAATCACGTGTTAAATATGAGAATCAGTTGAGCGAAGCGTATACATGTTTTCTGGGAGTCGCTCAGGGTGAATGTCTGTCACCTTTTTTGTTTTCCATGTATCTGAATGACCTTGAAGAAACTTTTATTTTAAAAGGATATACGGGAATTGATATGGGTATGTTAAAGTTGTGTTTACTTCTTTACGCTGATGACATAGTTATCTTTTCAGAAAACGAGAGCGGTTTACAGGATGGTTTAAATATTTTGAGTGATTATTGTACCAAATGGAAACTTACAGTAAATGTGAATAAAACAAAAGTTATGGTGTTTAAAAAAGGTGGGAGAAACAGAAGAAATATACATTTTATCTATAATGGTTCACAACTTGACATTGTCAACAAATTTACGTATTTAGGGATAGTTTTTACAACTGGTGGGTCTTTCAGAGAAACCCACGAGGCACTAGCGGGACAAGCTCTCAAAGCAATATACAAATTAAAATCATATGTGTATAAATTTCATGATATATCTGTGAGTCATATGTTAGATTTATTTGATAAACTAATTTTACCTATTTTGAACTATGGGGCTGAAGTTTGGGGATTTTCAGAGGCTAAAGTAATCGAACGAGTTCATTTACAATTTTGTAAACATTTACTAGGAGTGAAAATTCAAACTCAAAACGATTTTATTTATGGAGAGTTAGGAAGAACTACATTACAACAATATAGAATGAAAGCTATTATTCGTTATTGGTTTAAACTTTTGAAATGCAATGAGTTAAAATATATTAAAATTGCATATAATACACTGTTAGCAGACTTAGACAAATATCCAAATAAGATTTCTTGGGTGAGATCTGTGAAAAATGTTCTTGAAAGATTAGGATTTTATGATGTATGGTTTTTTCAAGGGGTGGGAAATGTAAATAGTTTTCTTTCTCTATTTACTCAGAGATTAAATGATACTTTTGTACAGAAATGGAACGAAAAATTATCAAATTCAACTAGAGCCAATTGTTACATTTTATTCTCGGAATTCAGTTTTAAACCCTACTTAGATAACGTTACTATCAAAAAATTTAGATTAGCATTAACTAGACTTAGAGTGTCATCTCACAGACTTGAAATAGAGACTGGAAGGTGGCACAAACCTACAAAAATACCACTTTCAGAAAGAAAATGTAAACTTTGTAATTCTTTAGAGGACGAATTTCATTTTATACTAGAATGTCCACTTTATTATGATTTTAGAGAGGTGTATATTAAAAAGTTTTATTGGAAAAGACCAAATATACCCAAATTTATAGAATTGTTGCAATCAAAAAATGTTAAAATTGTTAGAAATCTCGCTATTTATAATTTTAAAAGCTTTCAAAAAAGAAACGAAACTTACGATATAATATAGGGGAATTCCTCCTCTTACTTGCTTATTTATCATATAAAGTCAATGACATATCTGTCTGATGTGAAAAGTCATATACTTTTTTACTTTGATGTAAGCCTTACCTTAAGAAAATAAGAAAATAAAAGGTTATAACGATTATATGTATAAATACATGTTTGAAATGAATATATTCATACTAGTAATACTGTTAAAACTGATGACTGCTAACCATTGACTGTTTAATTATAAATATGATGTGTATTTTGTATTGTATACTGATAGGCCATTTGGTCTTTTGTATTAATAAAGTTTATCTATCTATGTTATTTATGAATTGTTTAATTTAGGCAGCCTTTTCAACATAATGCAAATATGAAAATATACTGTAGTTTACGTTACACTCTGTTCGTTACCGTTACTATACCCTAAGTTTCAAAAAGAGGCCTTCCCCACTCTGGGAGGAATTTTGAAGGATATATTTCCTGAAAGGGTATCCATTTGAAATACGTTACCATTATCATGTTTTGAAAATGTAATACTCAAAAATTGTTGATATGCAACAAAAACCGTATGTATATTTTATATTATTTATCAAACATGTTAAAAACCAAAATCTAACGTAGAATACATATTTCCAAAAGACAATGTAGTTTACGTTACGTGACATCAACACGAAATTTACTTAACCATTTAAAGTTGTTTGTCATACATATTGAATGTTTCCAGAAATAAAGGCTCTAGTTCTTTTCTGAAACAGTGACTATTTTAATAATAAAATGCTATTCATTAAACAAATATATAAAATAATGAATAAATAAAATGTGTGTGTATATATAGATGCAAGCTGCAAGCTTGCAGCGAACAATTTTGTTCACCAGAACAATTATTAATTGTTCGCCAGTGTTCGCCACTAGCGGTGATGTTGCCGCAAACACCATGGTAATCTTTGGCGAATTTGCCGCAAACTCGCCAAAAAGCTATACATTTGCCAGAAGTTCGCCAGAAACATTTATTTATTTGGAACGTTCGCCATAACATCACCACAAACTTACTTGCTGTTTTTTTGTTCGCCACAACATCGCGACAAACTTTACCATTCCGATTTATTTTTTATTGCACGCCGTAACATCGCCACAAACTTTTCAGTTCAGATTTGCCGTTTCTTTATTCGCCACAACATCACGACAAACTTTTCCATTCTGATCTGCTGTATCTCTGTTCGCCAAAACATCATCGCAAAACTTAAACTTTATACAGAATTTTATTATTTCTGTGTTACTTATTACTAAAGTGAAATTTGCATTTTATGTCAAAGGACCACTTGAACGAGTAATTTTGCTAATTACATATACATTTCTAATGGAACCTTATTTTTTCAGAATAAGCAAAATATTTATAAATAGTGTGTTGCAAGAACATTTTTAAATACCAAACACATGAAGATAACTCCAACATTTAAAACCTGAGAACAATTAAAATTGTGTCCCAAGTGCAAAATGCGGTATTAATTTGCATTTATAACATGATGACAAGCCAGTTTAATAGTTTAAATCATTCTGAATTATTATATAGTAACTATCTACAAATTTAACAAATATAACATTATTCATATCTACTTTGTTTAGACAGTGTAAATTTGTATAGAGAAACTAATGAAAATTATTTCATAACAGATGCACACAGATGTTCCAGAAAAAGACTAGTGAATGTATTAATGGCACAAAGCTACAAGAGGGCCATGATGGCCCTGAATCGCTCACCTGAATCCATGTTCTGATTTCATTAAAAGTTACTATTTTAGCTGTAGTGGCCATCTTGTTCAGCATAGCTGAACAGTTTGAGTAGTTTTTGACCCCAGGGCCATAATTTGAGTAATCTTGGTAGAGGTACTCTAGGATATGCTACAAACCAAATATCTGGGCCTTACAGTTTGGGACAAGAATATTTTTAAGTTTTCCCTATATAACTCCATGTAAAACATGTGACCCCCGGGGCGGGGCCATTTTTGACCCCAGGGCCATAATTTGAACAATCTTTGTAGAGGTCCACTTGGTAATGCTACATACTAAATATCAAAACTCTGGGCCTTATGGTTTGGGACAAGAAGATTTTTTAAGTTTTCCCTATATAACTCCATGTAAAACATGTGACCCCCGGGGCGGGGTCATTTTTGACCCCAGGGCCATAATTTGAACAATCTTTGTAGAGGTCCACTAGGTGATGCTACATACCAAATATCAAAACTCTGGGCCTTACGGTTTGGGACAAGAAGATTTTTTAAGTTTTCCCTATATAACTCAATGTAAAACATGTGACCCCCGGGGCAGGGCCATTTTTGACCCCAGGGCCATAACTTGAACAATCTTTGTAGAGGTCCACTAGGTGATGCTATATACCAAATATCAAAACTCTGGGCCTTATGGTTTGGGACAAGAAGATTTTTTAAGTTTTCCCTATATAACTAAATGTATGTAAAATGTATTCTGATTGGCTAATTATCTCGTGCTCACGAGATACTAAGTCGTGAGCACGAGATACTAAGTCGTGCTCACGAGTTACTAAGTCGTGCGCACGACTTAGTATCTCGTGCTCACGACTTAGTATCTCGTGAGCACGACTTAGTATCTCGTGCTCACGACTTAGTTATCTCGTGCGCACGACTTAGTATCTCGTGAGCACGACTTTTAAAAACATACACATGTCACCTCTGTGCCACCGTAAGAAACACATCGGGCCTTCAAAATTCAAAAATCGTTGTCATCTGTCAGTGTTTTTGATCACCTGAGCCGAAGGCTCAGTGTGATGTTTTGGGATCACTCTTCGTCCGTTGTCTGTCCGTTGTCTGTCCGTCGTCGTCGTTATCTTTTGCTTCTGACGACTTTTTCTCAGAAACCGCTTGTCGGAATTCAACCAAATCTTATATGAATTCATTAAACTGGATTTTATAGTTGCACCAACAGTTAAGGTCATTTGGTGACATTCCAGCTTTTTATTGGTGGAGGAAGACCCCAGGTGAAAACCCGGGCATTTTTTCGTGCACGGGCGCGCACCTGAGTAGAACCACCGACGTTCCGCAAGCAAGCTGGATAGCTTGATACTCACATACTAAACAGTCCTGGCCCCATGGGTAATCGAACCCACAGCGGTGAGGGACATGTGATTTCAAGTCTGAGACCACTCGACCACGGACGACCCCAAGTTTATGTGAAGCATCATTATATGTTTGTTCGAATGGTGCACCTGAGGTCATAAATGTCTCCGCAA
This sequence comes from Cyrtodaria siliqua, assembly GCA_037043455.1. NCBI lineage: Eukaryota > Metazoa > Mollusca > Bivalvia > Adapedonta > Hiatellidae > Cyrtodaria > Cyrtodaria siliqua. Next base: position 89,537 of record JAWPHD010007264.1, read on the forward strand.
TGGGGCTTATCAGTTTCATTTAACAAATCTTAAAAAATCTTCTGCAAAAATGCAAGAGATAGAGCTGTGCTATTTTGCATGTAACATCGTCTTATGGTCCTCTACCTAGTTTGTTCTAATGGTGACCCTGAGGTCAAATTTGGACCCGCCCCATTGTCTTATAATCATTCACACGAACTTTGATCAAGCATACTTTTTGATACCACCTATTACAAATTAAAGTACGGAAACAAAAGTATTTGGAGAATGTAACACGGATATCTGTATATAAATACTGGGCTTAGTGCATGGTCTCCAAAGATCGGAATGAATAATAGTTCTGATTTCAAGCACGGTGAGACATTCTTTTACGGAGATTCCAAATATTGAAAGCCGTTGCAAGTTACTGAATGTCCATTAAATACATCAAAACTGGTATCAATTAGGATATATTATCAAATTAATATCTGCTTTCTCTTTCACTTGTGTGCAGACCTACCTTATTAAAGCTGTACAGTCCCTATTTTAACTGGTAATAACTCATGAATATGAATGAGTCACGTGTGAAGTAGTTTCAAATCGACGAACACCCCAAAAGTCGGTATATAAGAAGAAATCGATACGTAAAATTTCAAAAATGGTTTGATTTAAATTCGTTCGTTCAGTATAATTGTACCAAATTGTAAACCCTTTCTATTAGAGTAACAACATAATATATAAACTTCGTATGAATAACATAGTCTACTTATATAGTAGACTAAAATTGGGTCATACTCAGTACTGACTGCCACCTGGTTAGACGGTCGTTGTACTGGCTCTCTGGGTGTTAGTCAACACAGAGACGTACGTTATTCTTCATATGATTATTATAAACTACTTAATTAATACAGTGATATGGGACTGATCCGGTGGACGCGTTGGGGTGATTTTTGAGTCAGATGACAACGCAGGCACAACGGTCCAGGACCAATCACATACTTTTATCTCATTCGCAGCATCTCGTACACTGCTTCCTTTTGTACACTGGGATCCCGAGGAATGACGGGATTGGCCGAGCGTTCACGATTGACTTTTATATATATAATGTCTAGTTGACCTTTGACACGGTGGGCAACGTACGTCATAGTCACGTGGTGTGTACGCTATGGAACACGGAAAAAGGTAAGCAATATCTGTCGACTCTATTTACTATTTGAATGATGTCTCGGGTTATAATGAACCGAATTTATTTCGGTAACTTGCACATTCCCCTACTGGGGGTCAACAATCCTCGTCATGTGTTATCTCGGGATAAATTCTAGCCAACCTTTAGATTATATCGATTTAATCATTTTTTCCGGGGGGTATGGAACACGCTATACTTCGAATTATAAACAGAAATGACCAAATATACGATTTTCTACATTTCATATAGTTTCAAGATCACGAATACATACCTTATCAAATCAAATGACTTTCACAATTGTTTTTCTTGCAAACTGATGTTTATTTTGCAAGAAAATAGTCAATTGACGTAATGCTATGGAACACACCAGTATGTCTTATGCTAAGGTACACACATGAAACAGAGAGTTGCAGTTTTCGCAAAATATTCTGACTTCGGGATGTATTCATTTTGAGTATTTCATACATCTGTACATAGTTGTTTCCTAATTATAATATTTTTGAGACATTCGGTATACAAATCACACGGAACATGCTATATTTTCAGTTAAGTATCGCAGTGAGTCAGTTTGAATTTGTATTTCCTGTTTCATGTTTTCAGATCGTTCTGTTATCGAACGGCAAGGTCAACGGTCTACAAGTTACTAGACCGCGAGAATGACGTGCCAAACGAAGGAACCCCTACACTATGCATGTCAGAAAGTATGCTAACAGGAAACGGGTCATAGTATACAGACAAGGTGAGATGAATAACAATAACTGAATGTATACATTTAACTAAACTTAATATGATTCAGTAAAACGTCAATGTTTGCTCTATTTTGATTGATTTCTGATTTTTTATTTGTTATTTACCATAATTGTAACCAACTGAAAACAATGTAGCCATCTTCAATCTTTAACCCGTTGTTATTGTTTAATTATCATCGATTGCCGTTTTAGTTGAGGTGAAATACATATATTAAATAGTTATTGTTTCATAGTAACCACAGGGAGTAAGTATGGTAACCACTGCTTCGACAGCATAGAACGAAGACGAATACAAGGGAAACGGAAGGAAGCGGTGATGTCCTCCCAACGAAAGGCTGTTGAGAAAGGTTCGTTGAGAGAACGTTATGAAAAAGCCAGGAGAAATGATTCCAAACTACTAGTTACAGATCGAATGGGATTAAGGCTAAGACTAAAATATTGGAGAGAAAAGTAAATTTGACATAAGAACAATAACATCAAATTCACAGGATGATTAGGCATACATATGCTTTATGTGTTGGATAGAGTTAACTGAACAATAAATGTAAGATGGAACTCTCCCGGGATCTGGAAGTGGTACATTTCGATCAGAGTGTATTAAGAAAATGATCATGTATGTTTATATATTAATTATTATGTGTAATTTAATTAGATTGAAAATAAATATATATGCATAATATATAGATCGTGTGTTATATTTGATATTAAATGCTTTAAAACAGCTTCAGTCTGTAACCTATACTTATGTCATCATTCACAACAGCATGAACTGTCAGGACCGTATTTATATAATGTACGGGGTTTCATTGGATTTGGATCATTAGTCATTCAGGTTCCATAGGACAGTTTTAAATGACTTGTGACAATGAGACTTTGTAGTATTATAGTATTTAAATAATTAAAGAAAAACAACTGCAATTTAAGTTTTATTAAAAATAAACAAATAAACTTCAAAACAAAAACAAACAATTAATCACATTTCAAATGATCACTGACTACTTATATAAATCTTATCATTGAACACATTTGGTGTTAACCGGTAAAAAAGAAACAAGTAAATTTCAAAACGAAATAACTGGAACAAATAAAAAATAATAATCACATTTCAAGTCATCACAGACTAGTTATCTCATCATTGAACACATTTGGTGTGTTAAACATAATTAAAAACTTTCGACATAAAACATTTATAACAGCACACCATAAGTGTACATGTTTTAGAATATAACCCTTACAGTTGGTTCCTACTTCTCAACGACATTGTAAAAATAATATAGTCCTGACAATTAAGTATGGAACGCCAAATTAACATATTCAAATATATGTACCTATCTTCAAATAATTTAACATATCTTAATTGAATTAAAGATAGGTTAAATTTAATTTTAACTAGGTATAATTGAATTTAACCTATCTTTAATTAAATTATACCTAGGTTTAATTGAAATAACCTATTCAACCTATCTGTGATTGAATTATACCTAGGTATAATTAAATTTAACCTAACTAATTGAATTATACCTAGATATAACTGAATGTAACCTATCTGTAATTGAATTATACATAGGTGTAATCGAATTTATCCTATCTTTTAATAAAGTATACCTAGGTATAATTCAATTAAAGATATGTTAAATATGTTATTTCAATTATACCTAGGTATAATTCAATTAAGGATGGTTAAATTCAATTATACATAAATATAATTCAAATAAAGATAGGGTAAATTCCATTTTACCTAGGTATAATTGAATGAAACCTATCTTTAATTCAATTAAGGTAGGTTAAATGTTTTGAAGATAGGTACAAATATTTAAATATATCTACAATTAAATCTCTGATAACAAAAAACAAATGAAATTACACAGCCTAGACAAAGTGAATACATGTATAACAACAATTCAACAAGAAAACAAAACTACGTAAGATACCAAAACAATGTATACACCCGTTGTATAAAAGAGTTTGCGTATTATTTGGCGTGTAATAGATATTATGCAAGTTATGTAAGTAATAGTTCCGTTTAAGGTAGTTTGGATGATTTTCATATGTTCCTGCATGTACATGCGACTGTACGTCCTTTTGCATACTGGGCACTTGGACCCTGAGATGGTGAGTTTGCTTGTGCATCTTCAACTTCTGACTTTTAAAGGACGTGTGGCATATATCACAGTTTACGAGTTCTTCCAAATGTAACTTCATATGTCTCGACAAACTCGACTGGTGCCGGAAACACTTATAACATGTGACACATTTTTGATTTACCTGACCTGTGTGCACCGATTCGTGGTCTTTCAATGCCCCTTTACTTTCAAGCATTGTGTTGATGGCACATATGTCGTTGCAGGTTTCGCTGGAATAAAACTGTTTATGACAACACGTGTAACAATGCCTGAGTTCATGTTGGCGTAAAGTACTTTTATCTCCAAACAACAATCCGCATACTCGGCAGAGTACTGAATCCATAATGTAACTGAAAAAACAACATACGTATACCGTAACTAAGGAAAAAACAACTATAACTAGTTAAACCCTTTCTCCTTTCATTTCATTACCGGAAAAGCGTAAATGACGTAAGGTAAACAATGGAAGTAACTATATATAACTATCTAGATTCATTGTATCCTTTCCGTGTTTGTCTTTACTGTATGTAGTAATATAATTTGTTGATAGAGAAAGAATGTCATTATCATTTCTGGTAACAGAAATGACTAAAAGGTAACAGGAATTACACTTACATAGCTACAGGAATGATGTTCACATTGAAAAACCTTTACATTTTTTCATTATTTTCTTCAAAATGTTATCAGCAGCATTAAATAGTTATCACCAACGTAAATGAAATAAAATATTGAGACAGATAGTAAAATGTGTTGTTTTTTTTACTTGTTAATCATAATGTCATAATCATTTTGGTAACAGGAATGAAACAAAAATAACAGGAATTACACTGACAGTTACAGTAATAATATTTACTTTAAAATACAACTGCATAATTTCTTTTATTGTAGTCTTACTTTTTTTTTAAAAAACTCCTTATACAAATATCACAAATGTCAAGAACATGAAACATCGAAAATAATATATGCTGACTTTTCATCAGAATTATAGAACAGGTAAAGATGGTATATGGGATGAACCAAATGATAGTTCAGGTAAAGCTGGTATACGGGTTGGGCTGAATGATATTATGGGTATAGCAGGTATACGGGATGGACCAAATGATAGTACATGTACAGATAAAGATGGTATACGGGATGGGCCGAATGATAGTACAGGTAAAGATGGTATATGGGATGGGCCGAATGATAGGAATGGGCCAAATCATACAGTGTTTTTTTATGTGTTTTGTGAATGCAGCCTGTGCCTGTGCCATTGTGAAAAATAGCGGCATTTTTCTAGAAATTGTGAAAATTGTGAAATATTATAACAAAAGAAAAAGAAACTTTTTCCACTTTTATTTTCACAGTATAATATCCCTTGGTTTTAAGTTTTGTTTTTGGTAAATACAGACTAGTTTTGACACCAGCTTATATTTAGACTAGTATCCTTATTGCCTTTATTTTTTTTTTCAGGTTGTGATTTTTTTGGATACAATTGTGAAAAAAGTATACTTTTTGGCATTGTGAAGGGGCCGAATAACGGCCCCAAATTAGGCATAAAAAAAACACTGTCATAGTACAGGTATAAAGGATGGGGCGAATGATAGTACAGGTATAACAGGTATACAGGATGAACCAAATGATAGTACAGGTATAGCAGGTATAGGGGATGGGGTGAATGGTAGTATTGGTATAGCAGGTATACAGGATGGACCAAATGATAGTACAGGTATAGCAGGTATAGGGTATAGAGGATGGGGCGAATGATAGTGCAGGTATAGCAGGTATAGGCAATGGGGCGAATGATAGTTCTTGTATAGGGGATGGGGCGAATGATAGTACAAGTAAAGCAGGTATAGGGGATGGGGCGAATGACAGTACAGGTATAGCAGGTATAGGGGATGGGGTGAATGATAATATGGGTATAGCAGGTATACGGGATGGACCAAATGATAGTACATGTATAGATAAAGATGGTATACGGGATGGGACGAATGATAGTACAGGTAAAGATAGTATATGGGATGGGACGAATGATAGGGATGGACCAAATCATAGTACAGGTATAGAGGATGGGGCGAATGATAGTACAGGTATAACAGGTATACAGGATGGACCAAATGATAGTACATGTACAGATAAAGATGGTATACGGGATGGGCCGAATGATAGTACAGGTAAAGATGGTATATGGGATGGGCCGAATGATAGGAATGGGCCAAATCATACAGTGTTTTTTTATGTGTTTTGTGAATGCAGCCTGTGCCTGTGCCATTGTGAAAAATAGCGGCATTTTTCTAGAAATTGTGAAAATTGTGAAATATTATAACAAAAGAAAAAGAAACTTTTTCCACTTTTATTTTCACAGTATAATATCCCTTGGTTTTAAGTTTTGTTTTTGGTAAATACAGACTAGTTTTGACACCAGCTTATATTTAGACTAGTATCCTTATTGCCTTTATTTTTTTTTTCAGGTTGTGATTTTTTTGGATACAATTGTGAAAAAAGTATACTTTTTGGCATTGTGAAGGGGCCGAATAACGGCCCCAAATTAGGCATAAAAAAAACACTGTCATAGTACAGGTATAAAGGATGGGGCGAATGATAGTACAGGTATAACAGGTATACAGGATGAACCAAATGATAGTACAGGTATAGCAGGTATAGGGGATGGGGTGAATGGTAGTATTGGTATAGCAGGTATACAGGATGGACCAAATGATAGTACAGGTATAGCAGGTATAGGGTATAGAGGATGGGGCGAATGATAGTGCAGGTATAGCAGGTATAGGCAATGGGGCGAATGATAGTTCTTGTATAGGGGATGGGGCGAATGATAGTACAAGTAAAGCAGGTATAGGGGATGGGGCGAATGACAGTACAGGTATAGCAGGTATAGGGGATGGGGTGAATGATAATATGGGTATAGCAGGTATACGGGATGGACCAAATGATAGTACATGTATAGATAAAGATGGTATACGGGATGGGACGAATGATAGTACAGGTAAAGATAGTATATGGGATGGGACGAATGATAGGGATGGACCAAATCATAGTACAGGTATAGAGGATGGGGCGAATGATAGTACAGGTATAACAGGTATACAGGATGGACCAAATGATAGTACATGTACAGATAAAGATGGTATACGGGATGGGCCGAATGATAGTACAGGTAAAGATGGTATATGGGATGGGCCGAATGATAGGGATGGGCCAAATCATACAGTGTTTTTTTATGTGTTTTGTGAATGCAGCCTGTGCCTGTGCCATTGTGAAAAATAGCGGCATTTTTCTAGAAATTGTGAAAATTGTGAAATATTATAACAAAAGAAAAAGAAACTTTTTCCACTTTTATTTTCACAGTATAATATCCCTTGGTTTTAAGTTTTGTTTATGGTAAATACAGACTAGTTTTGACACCAGCTTATATTTAGACTAGTATCCTTATTGCCTTTATTTTTTTTTTCAGGTTGTGATTTTTATTGGATACAATTGTGAAAAAAGTATACTTTTTGGCATTGTGAAGGGGCCGAATAACGGCCCCAAATTAGGCATAAAAAACACTGTCATAGTACAGGTATAAAGGATGGGGCGAATGATAGTACAGGTATAACAGGTATACAGGATGGACCAAATGATAGTACAGGTATAACATGTATAGGGGATGGGGTGAATGGTAGTATTGGTATAGAAGGTATACAGGATGGACCAAATGATAGTACAGGTATAGCAGGTATAGGGTATAGGGGATGGGGCGAATGATAGTGCAGGTATAGCAGGTATAGGCAATGGGGCGAATGATAGTACTTGTATAGGGGATGGGGCGAATGATAGTACAAGTAAAGCAGGTATAGGGGATGGGGCGAATGACAGTACAGGTATAGCAGGTATAGGGGATGGGGTGAATGATAATATGGGTATAGCAGGTATACGGGATGGACCAAATGATATTACATGTATAGATAAAGATGGTATACGGGATGGGACGAATGATAGTACAGGTAAAGATAGTATATGGGATGGGACGAATGATAGGGATGGACTAAATCATAGTACAGGTATAGAGGATGGGGTGAATGATAGTAAGGGTATAGCAGGTATACGGGATGGACCAAATGATAGTACATGTACAGATAAAGATGGTATACGGGATGGGCCGAATGATAGTACAGGTAAAGATGGTATATGGGATGGGCCGAATGATAGGGATGGGCCAAATCATACAGTGTTTTTTTATGTGTTTTGTGAATGCAGCCTGTGCCTGTGCCGTTGTGAAAAATAGCGGCATTTTTCTAGAAATTGTGAAAATTGTGAAATATTATAACAAAAGAAAAAGAAACTTTTTCCACTTTTATTTTCACAGTATAATATCCCTTGGTTTTAAGTTTTGTTTTTGGTAAATACAGACTAGTTTTGACACCAGCTTATATTAAGACTAGTATCCTTATTGCCTTTTTTTTTCTTTTTCAGGTTGTGATTTTTTTGCATACAATTGTGAAAAAAGTATACTTTTTGGCATTGTGAAGGGGCCGAATAACGGCCCCAAATTTGGCATAAAACAAACACTGTCATAGTACAGGTATAAAGGATGGGGCGAATGATAGTACAGGTATAACAGGTATACAGGATGGACCAAATGATAGTACAGGTATAGCAGGTATAGGGGATGGGGTGAATGGTAGTATTGGTATAGCAGGTATACAGGATGGACCAAATGATAGTACAGGTATAGCAGGTATAGGGTATAGGGGATGGGGCGAATGATAGTGCAGGTATAGTAGGTATAGGCAATGGGGCGAATGATAGTACAAGTAAAGCAGGTATAGGGAATGGGGCGAATGACAGTACAGGTATAGCAGGTATAGGGGATGGGGTGAATGATAATATGGGTATAGCAGGTATACGGGATGGACCAAATGATAGTACATGTATAGATAAAGATGGTATACGGGATGGGACGAATGATAGTACAGGTAAAGATAGTATATAGGATGGGACGAATGATAGGGATGGACCAAATCATAGTACAGGTATAGAGGATGGGGCGAATGATAGTACAGGTATAACAGGTATACAGGATGGACCAAATGATAGTGCAGGTATACCGGTAGTGGATGGGGTAAATGGTAGTATTGGTATAGCAGGTATACAGGATGGACCAAATGATAGTACAGGTATAGCAGGTATAGGGGATGGGGCGAATGATAGTACGTGTATAGGGGATGGGGCGAATGATAATACAGGTATAGCAGGTATAGGTGATGGGGCGAATGATAGTACAGGTATAGGGGATGGGGCAAATGATAGTACAGGTATAGCAAGTGCAGGGGATGGGGTGAATGATAGTACAGGTATAGCAGGTATAGGGGTTGGGCAGAATGATAGTACAAGTATAGGGGATGGGGCGAATGATAGTACAGGTATAGCAGGTGTAGGGGATGGGGCGAATGATAGTACAGGTATAGAGAATGGGAAGAATGATAGTACTTGTATAGGGGATGGGGCAAATGATAGTACAGGTATAGCAGGTGCAGGGAATGGGGTGAATGATAGTACAGGTATAGCAGGTATAGGGGTTTGGCAGAATGATAGTACAGGTATAGGGTATGGGGCGAATGATAGTACAGGTATAGCAGGTGTAGGGGATGGGGCGAATGATAGTACAGGTATAGTAGGTGTAGGGGATGGGGCGAATGATAGTACAGGTATAGGGGATGGGAAGAATGATACTACAGGTATAACAGGTATAGGGGATGGACCAAATGGTAGTACAGGTATAGGAGATGGGGTGAATGACGATACAGGTATAGCAGGTATACGGGATTGGTTAGAATGATACGAGGGAGGATCCAAAATAACGTAGACTTTTCGCATATTTTTTATACATTTAAATATATCATATAAAAAGTTATATAAACATAAACCAGAATATATGCGGCATTTACATACAAAATTTCAGTCACATAACTCTTTTCTGGTAAAAATGACAGATGTTTGAAATGAGTCAGTATCGGCAACCCGGGGCATGCCGACCGAAATGGAGTGACGTCGTTGACGTCGTTACGCACTTAACGTTTCGGCACGCAAAACACGTTCTCATTTCTTCTGAAAATATTCACATAATTACCTTTGACATCTTCAAATCGTCTGTTAATATGCAATGTACAGTGCCGTATCCCAGGTCAAACATCTCGCAAAGCCGACTGACCGTCAACCGTCTATCGTCGTCAAGCGCGTCGCGGATTGACGTCACCATAGTCACGCCATATTTTCGTTTTCTTCCTCGCCCTTCTTGTGTCAATTCTTTCTAGGCCTTCCGAAAATCTCTTATGCCACTTGAAAACAAGCGCTCTACTCACAGAATCTTTTTCTCGGCGCCTGCTTGATCAAAGCATACGTCTGCGTAGGCGTGTTTCCCAGATCCTTACAGAACTTAATTATTGTCCGAATTTCGAGTCGGTCCGACGACGACATTTTGTCTTAATTTACGTTGGTGTCACCGCGACTTGAATGTTGTTTATTTCAATATCCAGCGTCCAAATAACGTCAAATTTGGATATGACGTCGCTCTATATCTGTGGTACGACGTCGCAAAATTTGGCGCGTTTACGCAAAATATCTTGTAAATTTATAAATAGTTTATTAACCTGTCGTATAACTAAAAACCGCGTGCCCCGGGTGACCGTCACCTTGGTTACTTTAGCGAATGGTTTAGGCACAAAATAAAGTTTGCCTAATTTTGCATATTGATCGTATTATCTAATAATTCCGATTTATTTACATATATATTTCATTATAATAACTACATCTATGCGCAAGCAGTATCAAAAGTCTACGTTATTTTGGATCCTCCCTTGTAGTACAGATAGTGGTTGGGGGCGAATGATAGTACAGGTATAGCAGGTATAGGGGATGGGCAGAATGATAGTACAGGTATAGCAGGTATAGGGGATGGGCAGAATGATAGTACAGGTATAGCAGGTATAGGGGATGGGCAGAATGATAGTACAGGTATAGCAGGTATAGGGGATGGGCAGAATGATAGTACAGGTATAGCAGGTATAGGGGATGGGCAGAATGATAGTACAGGTATAGCAGGTATAGGGGATGGGCAGAATGATAGTACAGGTATAGCAGGTATAGGGGATGGGCAGAATGATAGTACAGGTATAGGCGATGGGCTGAATGACATTACAGGTATAGATGATATTGGGATGGACCAAATGATAGTACAGGTATAGCAGGTAAAGGGGATAGCCGGAATAATAGAACGCGTATAGGTGATGGGTCTGAATGATAGTACAGGTATAGGGGATGGGCCGAATGATGGTATGGGTATAGCTGGTATAGGCGAGGGCTGAATGATAGTAAAGGTATAGGGGATTGCCCAAAATGATAGTACCAGTATAGGCGAGGGACTGAGTGATAGTATGGGTATATCAGGTATAGGTGATGGGCTGAATGATAGTACAGGTATAGGATTGATTGATTGAATTGGATTTTATAGTCGCACCAACAGCTAAGGTCATATGGCGACTTTCCAGCTTCCATTGGTGGAGGAAGACCCCAGGTGCCCCTCCGGGCAATTTTCGTGCACGGGCGGGCACCTGGGTAGAACCACCGACGTTCCGCAAGCCAGCTGGATAGCTACAGGTATAGGAGATGGGCTGAATGATTGTACTAGTATAGACGATGGGCCGAATGATAGCAGGGGTATAGCAAGTATAGGGGATGGGAAGTATGACAGTACAGGTACAGGAAATGGGTCGAATGATAGTATGGGTATAGCAGGTATAGGTGAAGCTCTGAATGATAGTATGGGTAGAGCAGGTATTAAGTGGATGGGCCGAATAATAGTACAAGTATAGGACTGGGCCAAGTGGTAGTCTGGATATAGCAGGTATAGGGTATGGGCCGAATGATGGTACAGGTACAGGTACAGCATATGGAAAGAGGAATGTATAATTTGACTGGAAAATATGTTTTTGTAAAGTACAATGACATTCTATATCCATGTATTGTAGAAGATATAAACAGCAGTTGATGCAAAAATTAAGTGTTTACACCCTGTTAAAGGTACTAATCGCTAATATTTCTGGCCTCGAAAACATGATGTGCCATGTTGTGTGTCTGTGCATATACAATATTATATGCCTGGGTGAGCAGGCTTAATCATCAATGGTTGCATTGCTGCTACTTTAAAAAAAGCTACAGTTCAGTGCATTGAATTTGTCATATTTGTTCATGAGATAATTTAGTGAGTAAAGTCTGAATACTTTTGAGGGAGACATGGGATGGGCTTGTAATTTTAGACATCTTAGGTGTTATAAAACACCTTCCTCAATAGGTGATGTACCACCTATAAGGTAATAAGATCACTCCACTTATAGTACTATAGAAAACAATTCAATAATTGATATAGGTATAACATGGGGCTGATCCGGTGGACGCGTTGAGGCGATTTTTGAGTCTGATGACAACGCAGGCACAATGGTCCAGGATCAGTCACTTACTGTTATATATATAATGTAATAAAACTGCACTGTTTGACGGCCCAGTGGATCAGCTTGTAAGTTTTGTCTGCGGGGCTCGAAAACTCTGACATTATTCAGCATATTCCATATCTACCATATCTCCCAAGTTCCACAATATTTAGTGAGTAAATCGGTCTGAATTGTTTGTCATTTAGTTAGACGGTCGTTGAACTACCTTTCTATATGGAAATCAATACCGAGTTTTCTAAATTATATTGATTGGGTTACTTTAATGCAAATTTAGGTTACTGTTCTTAGCTAGCCTTTACGGTCGTCGTACTGGCTTTGTAGTACAGACCAACGACATATCTGTTTTTTGTCAGGCTAAAAAAAAATACCTGTGTTTCCGGTGGCCCGACCGACCCTATTTTTAAGGGACCGACTCTAAAACTTGTTATGAAAAAAAAAAAAATTGTTCTGAACAATGATTTATCACAATATATCGAGGTAAACTGACATCACAGAGAAACTTTCAGTTGTATCATCAACTTGTATGGGGTTTATGAGATGAATACATGTAAAATCTCACAATGCCTACCGACCTACCCTATTTTTTCAGAGCATGCAATAGGAAACACAGCTTCTTTTTTTTTTTGGCCTCATGCATCGTCATCATTTTGTTTTCTGTTGTTCAATACACCCATGTTTTAAACATATCCTACAGCATAACCCACATTGTATAAAATATAAAATACCCATGACAATATCATATCCCATATTTTCTAACACCTCCTCAATAGGAGATATACCTCCTTCGTGTATCCATAAGGTTAAATAAGATATATCTTGTCTTTTCATTTAACTATCTTTGGAAGGAAATAATCCACCTATGCTTTCGATATATGTAAAGCCTGCTCTAACCATTTTTATATCTATTTTGTAATATATGGGATAAACAGTGAGTGGACGCCACATATGTTTACAGTACACTTAAACATAGAATACCCCATTGCGCATATTAATATGTCCGACAAAAAATTTGTTGTATATACACATTTTAATACTTATTACCACTTGTTTTATCAGTAGTGGTGGAGATTTTAGTTTTATCTATAGGCAGTCATTCATTATTAGAGCAGGTTTCTGTTCCACTATCACATAATATCTATGTATATGTTTGATCATTGCCCGCCCCAGTGTGGCCTCCACATGGCTCTGTGTTGACAAACACCCTTCCTCAGACGAAGGTCTCATATATTAACAGAATTCGGATGCTGAGGACGGGTCCCTGACAAACCGCACTGGGTATTTTTATAATTTTTTATAACCTTTTATATGCAATATATTTTAAACATTTCAGTAACTTAAACAAGCAGCAATGATCAGACAAAATATGGATAATGCACATATATAAATAAATAATTATAACATTTTAATCTTACTAGAGACTGTTTTCATAGTTCAAACTCCCCTGACCCATGCCCCCAGCTGGTACCCTTTTTTTGATGGCCTGGCTATTTCATGTTAATTATTTAAAAAACTAAATAAATAAACTTTGATGAACCCCATAATCTTCCTTGGGCATATTGAGTGATCAGCGTAAAACTATTGTAACTACATATGAATAAAGAAGGAGATACAATAGTTTTGCACTGAACTGTCGATTAAATTTAATTGATTATATTAAACTGTCTGCTTTGTTGTTGTCATGGTAGAGGGACTATAATCCTTAGAAATCATCATCTTTAAATTAATTATAATTTTTTCAAGATTGCTGTGTGCCCGTTTAAAGTTTTACATTGTTGTTCGTTAAAGGGACACACAGCAATCTTGATTTTTTAAAAACTCACGGCGTCCCGTTAGTTTTTCTAAATAACTTGCATTTGTTCAATCATTAACATTAATTATAAGAAGAGTATAAAGGAATTTGTTTGATATTATTGCACCAATAATATATTAAAACTATAGTATAATAAGACGAAATAGTGCATACTTAAAATTTGATTTATTTAAATGTAACCAGGGTACAAGTTAAAATGATACTGGATATATAAATCGAGACACCCATTTTGAACTCTTCAAGATTGCCGTGTGTCCCTTTAATACATACAAATCTGGGCATCTGTTTCCGTGAACACATTTTCTATCTTATGGTGTATTATGCATATGCAGAATGTCTTGGCATTATATACTGTAGGAGTCTTTTTGTGATGTATTTTTAAGCATTTTTATGCCCCCAAAATATTTTCGGAGGCATATAGTAATCGCACTGTCCGTCCGTCTGTCTGTCCGGATTCTGTCCATCTGTCCGCTTTTCGTGTCCGGACTGTACCTTCAAAATCCCTGCATGCATTTTTGATTAACTTGGCACAAGTAATCACCATAACAAGACGATGTTTCGCGCGCAAAACCCGGGTCCGTACCTCAAAGATCAAGGTCCCACTTGAAGTTCATAGGTCAAAAACAGGTACGCAATTTCGTGTGCGGACCTTAACGTCGCAACCACTGCATGGATTTTTGATTAACTTGGCACAACTTATCACCATAACAAGACGATGTGTCGCGCGCAAAACCCAGATCCATACCTCAAAGGTCAAGGTTACTCTTGAAGTTTATAGGTCAAAAACAGGTACGCAAGTTCGTATCCGGACCGTAACGTCACAACCACTGCAGGGATTTTTAAATAACTTGGCACAACTGATCATCATAACAAGACGATGTGTCACGCGCAAAACTCAGGTCTTCAAGGTCAAGGTCACACTTGGAGGTCAAAAGTCAAATTGTGTCCGATCAATAACTCTGGGATTCATGGACGGATTTTCAAATAACTTGGCACAAGTGCTCACCACAAGACGAAGTGTCGCGCACAAAATCCAGGTCTGTGGCCCCAATGTCAAGGTCACACTTAGAGGTCAAAGGTCAAATCGTGTCCGGTCAATAACTTTTGCATGCCTGGACGGATCAAATAACTAGGCACAAGTGCTCACCACAACCAAACGACGTGTCCTGCACAAAATCCAGGTCCATGGCTCCAAGGTCAAGGTCATACTTAGAGGTCAAAGGACACTTCGGGGGCATTTATCACTTACAGTGATATTTCTTGTTTATTGATAATTTTTTTGTTTGGTGATAAAGGGAGGTAATAAAAGAAATTGTTTGGCTCATATAAAACATTTTTTAATTTACTATTATGTTTGTTATTATGAATATAGAGTATGCCTTTGTATTAAAAGTGTGAGTTGAATCCGTTTTTGTCTCTGATATGTAAGTCTATGGAAACAATATGTTGTTTCATTTAAAGGGAGGTAATACATTTTGTTTTGAATTTTACAAATAAAATATTATTAAAAGGCACACAAGCCAATTTTTATTATTTAAAACTCACGGCTTTCCGTTATTTGTTCTACATAGCTTGCAATTTTTCAATGATTAATATTATAAATTATAAAACAGTTAAAAGCAATTTCTTCCCATATTACTTACTGTTGATTATATTGCAACCAATTACTACATGTATAGCTATACCTCCGCTTCTTTTAAAGGGACACCAGGCAATCTTTATTTTTTTAAAAAGTCGCGACGTCCGGCTAGTTTTTCTGCATAACTTGTATTTGTTCAATCATTAATATTAATTATAAGAATAGTAGTAAGCAATTTGTTTTTGCATATTTTTTTTTTTATATATTATTGCACAATAATATATTAAAGCTTATAGTATAATAAGACGAAATAATGAAATCGTCAGATTTTATTTATTTCAATGTAACCAGGGTAAAAGTCAAAATGACACTGGATATATAAATCGAGACACCCCTATCAAACACTTCAAGATTGCCATGTGTCCCTTTAAGTGGGGGCTATATATTTGAACTAGTGGATAATATAGAGAATAAATGCAGCACCACTTTGGACTAGTGGATAGTATAGTAAATAAATGCAGCGCCACCCGGACCAGTGGACAATACTAGTGGCTAATATAGTCAATGAATGCCTGACAGGTAGATACTGTAGTAACTGGAATGCCTGACTGGTGGATACTACAGTAAATAAATGCAGAACCACCCGACTAGTGGATAATATAGTGAATAAATGCAGCACCGCTTTGGACTAGTGGATAGTATAGAAAATAAATGCAGCACCACTTTGGACTAGTGGATAATATAGTAAATAAATGCAGAACCACCCGACTAGTGGATAATGTAGAGAATAAATGCAGCACCACTTTGGACTAGTGGATAGTATAGTAAATAAATGCAGCGCCACCCGGACTAGTGGACAATACTAGTAGATTATATAGTCAATGAATGCCTGACTGGTGGATACTGTAGTAAATTGAATGCCTGACTGGTGGATAATGTAGTAAATAAATGCAGAACCACCCGACTAGTGGATAATATAGTGAATAAATGCAGCGCCACCCAGACTAGTGGACAATACTAGTAGATTATATAGTCAATGAATGCCTGACTGGTGGATACTGTAGTAAATTGAATGCCTGACTGGTGGATACTACAGTAAATAAATGCAGAACCACCCGACTAGTGGATAATATAGAGAATAAATGCAGCACCACTTTGGACTAGTGGATAATATAGAGAATAAATGCAGCACCACTTTGGACTAGTGGATAATATAGAGAATAAATACAGCACCACTTTGGACTAGTGGATAATATAGAGAATAAATGCAGCACCACTTTGGACTAGTGGATAATATAGAGAATAAATGCAGCACCACTTTGGACTAGTGGATAATATAGAGAATAAATGCAGCACCGCTTTGGACTAGTGGATAATATAGAGAATAAATGCAGCACCACTTTGAACTAGTGGATAATATAGTGAATAAATTCAGCACCACTTTGGACTAGTGGATAATACAGAGAATAAATGCAGCACTACTTTGGACTAGTGGATAATAGAGAATAAATGCAGCACCACTTTGAACTAGTGGATAATATAGAGAATAAATGCAGCACCACTTTGGACTAGTGGATAATATAGTGAATAAATGCAGCACCACTTTGGACTAGTGGATAGTATAAAGAATAAATGCAGCACCACTTTGTACTAGTAGATAATATAGTGAATAAATGCAGCACCACTTTGGACTAGTGGATAATATAGAGAATAAATGCAGCACCACCCGGACTAGTGGATAATATAGAGAATAAATGCAGCACCACTTTGGACTAGTGGATAATACAGAGAATAAATACAGCACCACCTGGACTAGTGGATAATATAGAGAATAAATACAGCACCACTTTGGACTAGTGGATAATACAGAGAATAAATGCAGCACCACTTTGGACTAGTGGATTATACAGAGAATAAATGCAGCACCACTTTGGACTAGTGAATAATATAGAGAATAAATGCAGCACCACCCGGACTAGTGGATAATATAGAGAATAAATGCAGCACCACCCGGACTAGTGGATAATATAGAGAATAAATGCAGCACCACTTTGGACTAGTGGATAATACAGAGAATAAATGCAGCACCACTTTGGACTAGTGGATAATATAGAGAATAAATGCAGCACCACTTTGGACTAGTGGATAATACAGAGAATAAATGCAGCACCACTTTGGACTAGTGGATAATATAGAGAATAAATGCAGCACCACTTTGGACTAGTGGATAATACAGAGAATAAATGCAGCACCACTTTGGACTAGTGGATAATATAGAGAATAAATGCAGCACCACTTTGGACTAGTGGATAATATAGAGAATAAATACAGCACCACTTTGGACTAGTGGATAATATAGAGAATAAATGCAGCACCACTTTGGACTAGTGGATAATATAGAGAATAAATGCAGCACCACTTTGGACTAGTGGATAATATAGAGAATAAATGCAGCACCACTTTGGACTAGTGGATAATATAGAGAATAAATGCAGCACCACTTTGAACTAGTGGATAATATAGTGAATAAATGCAGCACCACTTTAGACTAGTGGATAGTATAAAGAATAAATACAGCACCACTTTGGACTAGTGGATAATACAGAGAATAAATGCAGCACCACTTTGGACTAGTGGATAATATAGAGAATAAATGCAGCACCACCCGGACTAGTGGATAATATAGAGAATAAATGCAGCACCACCCGGACTAGTGGATAATATAGAGAATAAATGCAGCACCACTTTGGACTAGTGGATAATACAGAGAATAAATGCAGCACCACTTTGGACTTGTGGATAATATAGAGAATAAATGCAGCACCACTTTGGACTAGTGGATAATACAGAGAATAAATGCAGCACCACTTTGGACTAGTGGATAATACAGAGAATAAATGCAGCACCACTTTTGACTAGTGGATAATATAGAGAATAAATACAGCACCACTTTGGACTAGTGGATAATATAGAGAATAATGGAGCACCACTTTGGACTAGTGGATAATATAGAGAATAAATGCAGCACCACTTTGGACTAGTGGATAATATAGAGAATAAATGCAGCACCACTTTGAACTAGTGGATAATATAGTGAATAAATGCAGCACCACTTTGGACTAGTGGATAGTATAAAGAATAAATGCAGCACCACTTTGGACTAGTGGATAATATAGTGAATAAATGCAGCCCCACTTTGGACTAGTGGATAATATAGAGAATAAATGCAGCACCACCCGGACTAGTGGATAATATAGAGAATAAATGCAGCACCACTTTGGACTAGTGGATAATATAGAGAATAAATGCAGCACCACCCGGACTAGTGGATAATATAGAGAATAAATGCAGCACCACTTTGGACTAGTGGATAATACAGAGAATAAATACAGCACCACTTTGGACTAGTGGATAATACAGAGAATAAATGCAGCACCACTTTGGACTAGTGGATAATACAGAGAATAAATGCAGCACCTCTTTGGACTAGTTGATAATATAGAGAATAAATGCAGCACCACCCGGACTAGTGGATAATATAGAGAATAAATGCAGCACCACCCGGACTAGTGGATAATATAGAGAATAAATGCAGCACCACTTTGGACTAGTGGATAATACAGAGAATAAATGCAGCACCACTTTGGACTAGTGGATAATATAGAGAATAAATGCAGCACCACTTTGGACTAGTGGATAATACAGAGAATAAATGCAGCACAGTTTTGGACTAGTGGATAATATAGAGAATAAATGCAGCACCACTTTGGACTAGTGGATAATACAGAGAATAAATGCAGCACCACTTTGGACTAGTGGATAATATAGTGAATTAATGCAGCACCACTTTGGACTAGTGGATAGTATAAAGAATAAATGCAGCACCACTTTGGACTAGTGGATAATATAGTGAATAAATGCAGCACCACTTTGGACTAGTGGATAATATAGAGAATAAATGCAGCACCACCCGGACTAGTGGATAATATAGAGAATAAATGCAGAACCACTTTGGACTAGTGGATAATACAGAGAATAAATACAGCACCACCCGGACTAGTGGATAATATAGAGAATAAATACAGCACCACTTTGGACTAGTGGATAATACAGAGAATAAATGCAGCACCACTTTGGACTAGTGGATAATACAGAGAATAAATGCAGCACAACTTTGGACTAGTGGATAATATAGAGAATAAATGCAGCACCACCCGGACTAGTGGATAATATAGAGAATAAATGCAGCACCACCCGGACTAGTGGATAATATAGAGAATAAATGCAGCACCACTTTGGACTAGTGGATAATATAGAGAATAAATGCAGCACCACTTTGGACTAGTGGATAATATAGAGAATAAATGCAGCACCACCCGGACTAGTGGATAATATAGAGAATAAATGCAGCACCACCCGGACTAGTGGATAATATAGAGAATAAATGCAGCACCACTTTGGACTAGTGGATAATACAGAGAATAAATGCAGCACAACTTTGGACTAGTGGATAATATAGAGAATAAATGCAGCACCACTTTGGACTAGTGGATAATACAGAGAATAAATGCAGCACCACTTTGGACTAGTGGATAATATAGAGAATAAATGCAGCACCACTTTGGACTAGTGGATAATATAGAGAATAAATACAGCACCACTTTGGACTAGTGGATAATATAGAGAATAAATGCAGCACCACTTTGGACTAGTGGATAATATAGAGAATAAATGCAGCACCACTTTGGACTAGTGGATAATATAGAGAATAAATGCAGCACCACTTTGGACTAGTGGATAATATAGAGAATAAATGCAGCACCACTTTGAACTAGTGGATAATATAGTGAATAAATGCAGCACCACTTTGGACTAGTGGATAATACAGAAAATAAATGCAGCACCACTTTGGACGAGTGGATAATAGAGAATAAATGCAGCACCACTTTGAACTAGTAGATAATATAGAGAATAAATGCAGCACCACTTTGGACTAGTGGATAATATAGTGAATAAATGCAGCACCACTTTGGACTAGTGGATAGTATAAAGAATAAATGCAGCACCACTTTGGACTAGTGGATAATATAGAGAATAAATGCAGCACCACTTTGGACTAGTGGATAATATAGAGAATAAATGCAGCACCACCCGGACTAGTGGATAATATAGAGAATAAATGCAGCACCACCCGGACTAGTGGATAATATAGAGAATAAATGCAGCACCACTTTGGACTAGTGGATAATATAGAGAATAAATGCAGTACCACTTTGGACTAGTGGATAATATAGAGAATAAATGCAGCACCACCCGGACTAGTGGATAATATAGAGAATAAATGCAGCACCACCCGGAATAGTGGATAATATAGAGAATAAATGCAGCACCACTTTGGACTAGTGGATAATACAGAGAATAAATGCAGCACCACTTTGGACTAGTGGATAATATAGAGAATAAATGCAGCACCACTTTGGACTAGTGGATAATACAGAGAATAAATGCAGCACCACTTTGGACTAGTGGATAATATAGAGAATAAATGCAGCACCACTTTGGACTAGTGGATAATATAGAGAATAAATGCAGCACCACTTTGGACTAGTGGATAATATAGAGAATAAATGCAGCACCACTTTGGACTAGTGGATAATATAGGGAATAAATGCAGCACCACTTTGAACTAGTGGATAATATAGAGAATAAATGCAGCACCACTTTGGACTAGTGGATAATATAGTGAATAAATGCAGCACCACTTTGGACTAGTGGATAGTATAAAGAATAAATGCAGCACCACTTTGGACTAGTGGATAATATAGTGAATAAATGCAGCACCACTTTGGACTAGTGGATAATATAGAGAATAAATGCAGCACCACTTTGGACTAGTGGATAGTATAGAGAATAAATGCAGCACCACTTTGGACTAGTGGATAATATAGAGAATAAATGCAGCACCACTTTGGACTAGTGGATAATATAGAGAATAAATGTAGCACCACTTTGGACTAGTGGATAATATAGAGAATAAATGCAGCACCACTTTGGACTAGTGGATAATATAGAGAATAAATGCAGCACCACTTTGAACTAGTGGATAATATAGTGAATAAATGCAGCACCACTTTGGACTAGTGGATAATACAGAGAATAAATGCAGCACCACTTTGGACTAGTGGATAATAGAGAATAAATGCAGCACCACTTTGAACTAGTGGATAATATAGAGAATAAATGCAGCACCACTTTGGACTAGTGGATAATATAGTGAATAAATGCAGCACCACTTTTGACTAGTGGATAATACAGAGAATAAATGCAGCACCACTTTGGACTAGTGGATAATAGAGAATAAATGCAGCACCACTTTGAACTAGTGGATAATATAGAGAATAAATGCAGCACCACTTTGGACTAGTGGATAATATAGAGAATAAATGCAGCACCACTTTGGACTAGTGGATAATATAGAGAATAAATGCAGCACCACTTTGGACTAGTGGATAATATAGAGAATAAATGCAGCACCACTTTAAACTAGTGGATAATATAGTGAATTAATGCAGCACCGCTTTGGACTAGTGGATAGTATAAAGAATAAATGCAGCACCACTTTGGACTAGTGGATAATATAGTGAATAAATGCAGCACCACTTTGGACTAGTGGATAATATAGAGAATAAATGCAGCACCACCCAGACTAGTGGATAATATAGAGAATAAATGCAGCACCACTTTGGACTAGTGGATAATACAGAGAATAAATACAGCACCACCCGGACTAGTGGATAATATAGAGAATAAATACAGCACCACTTTGGACTAGTGGATAATACAGAGAATAAATGCAGCACCACTTTGGACTAGTGGATAATACAGAGAATAAATGCAGCACCACTTTGGACTAGTGGATAATATAGAGAATAAATGCAGCACCACCCGGACTAGTGGATAATATAGAGAATAAATGCAGCACCACCCGGACTAGTGGATAATATAGAGAATAAATGCAGCACCACTTTGGACTAGTGGATAATATAGAGAATAAATGCAGCACCACTTTGGACTAGTGGATAATATAGAGAATAAATGCAGCACCACCCGGACTAGAGGATAATATAGAGAATAAATGCAGCACCACCCGGACTAGTGGATAATATAGAGAATAAATGCAGCACCACTTTGGACTAGTGGATAATACAGAGAATAAATGCAGCACCACTTTGGACTAGTGGATAATATAGAGAATAAATGCAGCACCACTTTGGACTAGTGGATAATACAGAGAATAAATGCAGCACCACTTTGGACTAGTGGATAATATAGAGAATAAATACAGCACCACTTTGGACTAGTGGATAATATAGAGAATAAATGCAGCACCACTTTGGACTAGTGGATAATATAGAGAATAAATGCAGCACCACTTTGGACTAGTGGATAATATAGAGAATAAATGCAGCACCACTTTGGACTAGTGGATAATATAGAGAATAAATGCAGCACCACTTTGAACTAGTGGATAATATAGTGAATAAATGCAGCACCACTTTGGACTAGTGGATAATACAGAGAATAAATGCAGCACCACTTTGGACTAGTGGATAATAGAGAATAAATGCAGCACCACTTTGGACTAGTGGATAATATAGTGAATAAATGCAGCACCACTTTGGACTAGTGGATAGTATAAAGAATAAATGCAGCACCACTTTGGACTAGTGGATAATATAGTGAATAAATGCAGCACCACTTTGGACTAGTGGATAATATAGAGAATAAATGCAGCACCACTTTGGACTAGTGGATAATATAGAGAATAAATGCAGCACCACTTTGGACTAGTGGATAATATAGAGAATAAATGCAGCACCACTTTGGACTAGTGGATAATATAGAGAATAAATGCAGCACCACTTTGAACTAGTGGATAATATAGTGAATAAATGCAGCACCACTTTAGACTAGTGGATAATACAGAGAATAAATGCAGCACCACTTTGGACTAGTGGATAATACAGAGAATAAATGCAGCACCACTTTGGACTAGTGGATAATATAGAGAATAAATGCAGCACCACCCGGACTAGTGGATAATATAGAGAATAAATGCAGCACCACCCGGACTAGTGGATAATATAGAGAATAAATGCAGCACCACTTTGGACTAGTGAATAATACAGAGAATAAATGCAGCACCACTTTGGACTAGTGGATAATATAGAGAATAAATGCAGCACCACTTTGGACTAGTGGATAATACAGAGAATAAATGCAGCACCACTTTGGACTAGTGGATAATATAGAGAATAAATGCAGCACCACTTTGAACTAGTGGATAATACAGAGAATAAATGCAGCACCACTTTGGACTAGTGGATAATATAGATAATAAATGCAGCACCACTTTGGACCAGTGGATAATACAGAGAATAAATGCAGCACCACTTTGGACTAGTGGATAATATAGAGAATAAATGCAGCACCACTTTGGACTAGTGGATAATATAGAGAATAAATCATGTGACAGCACCACTTTGGACTAGTGGATAATATAGAGAATAAATGCAGCACCACTTTGGACTAGTGGATAATATAGAGAATAAATGCAGCACCACTTTGGACTAGTGGATAATATAGAGAATAAATGCAGCACCACTTTGGACTAGTGGATAATATAGAGAATAATCGCAGCACCACTTTGAACTAGTGGATAATATAGTGAATAAATGCAGCACCACTTTGGACTAGTGGATAATACAGAGAATAAATGCAGCACCACTTTGGACTAGTGGA
The DNA here is from genome assembly GCA_037043455.1 of Cyrtodaria siliqua. Classification (NCBI taxonomy): domain Eukaryota; kingdom Metazoa; phylum Mollusca; class Bivalvia; order Adapedonta; family Hiatellidae; genus Cyrtodaria; species Cyrtodaria siliqua. Next base: position 114,233 of record JAWPHD010007264.1, read on the forward strand.
TAATAGAGAATAAATGCAGCACCACTTTGAACTAGTGGATAATATAGTGAATAAATGCAGCACCACTTTGGACTAGTGGATAATATAGAGAATAAATGCAGCACCACCCAGACTAGTGGATAATATAGAAAATAAATGCAGAACCACTTTGGACTAGTGGATAATACAGAGAATAAATACAGCACCACCCGGACTAGTGGATAATATAGAGAATAAATACAGCACCACTTTGGACTAGTGGATAATATAGAGAATAAATACAGCACCACTTTGGACTAGTGGATTATATAGAGAATAAATGCAGCACCACTTTGGACTAGTGGATAATATAGAGAATAAATGCAGCACCACTTTGAACTAGTGGATAGTGTAGTAAATAAATACAGCACCACTTTGGACTAGTGGATAATACAGAGAATAAATACAGCACCACTTTGGACTAGTGGATAATACAGAGAATAAATGCAGCACCACTTTGGACTAGTGGATAATATAGAGAATAAATGCAGCACCACTTTGGACTAGTGGATAATATAGAGAATAAATGCAGCACCACTTTGGACTAGTGGATAATACCAGGGACTACGTTATAGGGAGGAGAAACGGGCTCGTTTTGCCGATTTATGTTGTCGCGCATGTGTTTCACTACTCCGTGAAAATGACTACTTCCGGTTGTTTCGCGAGTGTGTGAAAAACAGCAAATTCTTATAAATTATTACACTTACAAACTCAGTAAAGGTGCTGAATGTAAACAGAAGTATTTTTTATTCACACTGTGTCCTGATACAAAGCGTGTATTTGTTTGCATGTTTAAAAGCACACTTTACCAGACGGTTCCGTGTTACAAAGATGGCGCCACTCTGCGCCAAATAAAAAATGGTGACAGTGTATAGCTATTGCAAACGAGATACGAGACTACGGGTTATTTAGGCATTAATAATAACAAAAAGTGAATAGTAAACATATTTATCTTTGTCAAGAATGTAATTTCATGGTGGTGATTATAAGACAAAACCTAAAAAGAGGTGATGAAAATGTGCCTTTTGAGATTTCAGCTAAATTTTTAATTTTATAGAATTAAAAATGGTGTGGAGCTATTGCAAACGAGATACGAAGTATGGGTTATATTAGGCATTAATAATAACAAAAAGTGAATAGTAGACATATTTATCTTTGTCAAGAATGTAATCGCGTGATGTTGTTTATAACAGAAAGCCGTAAAAAGGGGCTGTAAAAACTGCCTAATTTGAGATGTTGGCTGAAATTTTAACTTTTCAAATGTAACGCGCTTACGATCGATTTACCTGTATCGATAAAATAGTAAATGGCGGCGTTCTAGCGCGACAACATAAATCGATAAACTAGAGCGTTTATGAACCCATTTCTCCTCCCTATAACGTACTCCCTGATAATACAGAGAATAAATGCAGCACCACTTTGGACTAGTGGATAATATAGAGAATAAATGCAGCACCACTTTGGACTAGTGGATATAATAGAGAATAAATACAGCACCACTTTGGACTAGTGGATAATATAGAGAATAAATACAGCACCACTTTGGACTAGTGGATAATATAGAGAATAAATACAGCACCAATTTGGACTAGTGGATAATATAGAGAATAAATGCAGCACCACTTTGGACTAGTGGATAATATAGAGAAAAAATGCAGCACCACTAAAGGACTAGTGGATATTATAGTAAATAAATGCAGCGCCACCCGGACTAGTGGACAATACTGGTGGATAATATAGTCTATGAATGCCTGACTGGTGGATACTATAGTAAATGAATGCCTGACCAGTGGATAATGTAGTAAATGGATGCCTGACTATTGGATTATGTAGTGAATAAACGCAGCACATGACCAGACTAGTAGGTAATCAGTGAATTCACATCTCCGGTCAAATTCAATTGGGTTTAAAGGCGCGCGCACCAACACATGAAAGGTTATATGGCGCCTCAAAGGAATGAATATGCCAGACTCATCATCAAGAAAAAATATGTAGAATGGGCCTAGAACCTCGTTACCTACAGAACTGCAGAGTTGCTGCAAATTCAAGGTCAAGGTCACATGTACATTTGTATAGTAAATGGAATACCTGACTAGTGGATAATATAGTGAATAAATGCAGCACCACTTTGGACTAGTGGATAATACAGAGAATAAATGCAGCACCACTTTGAACTAGTGGATAATATAGAGAATAAATGCAGCACCACTAAAGGACTAGTGGATAGTATAGTAAATAAATGCAGTGCCACCCAGACTAGTGGACAATACTAGTGGATAATATAGTCAATGAATGCCTGACTGGTGGATACTGTAGAACATGAATGCCTGACTAATGGATAATGTAGTAAATGGATGCCGGACTATTGGATTTTATAGTGAATAAACGCAGCACATGACCCGACTAGTAGGTAATCAGTGAATTCACATCTCGGGACGAATTGAATTGAATTGGGTTTAAAGGTGCGCGCACCAACACATGAAAGGTTATATGGCGCCTAACAGGAATGAATATGCCAGACTCATCATCAAGAAAAAATATGTAGAATGGGCCTAGAACCTCGTTACCTACAGAACTGCAGAGTTGCTGCAAATTCAAGGTCAAGGTCAAGGTCACATGCACATTTGTATAGTAAATGGAATGCCTGACTAGTGGATAATATAGTGAATAAATGCAGCACCACTTTTGGACTAGTGGATAATACAGAGAATAAATGCAGCACCACTTTGAACTAGTGGATAATCTAGAGAATAAATGCAGCACCACTAAAGGACTAGTGGATAGTATAGTAAATAAATGCAGCGCCACCCGGACTAGTGGACAATACTAGTGAATAATATAGTCAATGAATGCCTGACTGGTGGATACAGTAGAACATGAATGCCTGACTAGTTGATAATGTAGTAAATGGATGCCTGACTATTGGATTATATAGTGAATAAACGCAGCACATGACCCGACTAGTAGGTAATCAGTGAATTCACATCTCGGGATGAATAGAATTGAATTGGGTTTAAAGGTGCGCGCACCAACACATGAAAGGTTATATGGCACCTCAAAGGAATGAATATGCCAGACTCATCATCAAGAAAAAATATGTAGAATGGGCCTAGAACCTTGTTACTTACAGAACTGCAGAGTTGCTGCAAATTCTATAGTACACACTCCATTTACGATGGAGCCACGTTTCCATGTTTGCATACGCGGTGTCATGATAAAGACCTTGAATGAGCATGATAAAAAATGATGACAAAATCAATATGAATTTGGGGGGGGGGGGGGGGGGGGGCCCTCTGCATGTGACGGTGTGTTTGCAGTGGTTGTATTCTATCCCGGCAACGGGACGAGACACAGAAATTCAGATATTAAAGGTAAATGTTGTTAAATGAAAGTTTGTAAACATTTAAATAACTAAAAATAATCGAGTTTACATTTTGCTGATGTGCATTCTTTCAAAAACAAAATGATATTTAAAAAAAAAAAAAAAAAATCATCACTCCCAAATTAGTAGGTCAAGGTCATAGATGAAATCCATACATCTAAAAAAACGCACTACCCAAGACAACTAGGTCAAAATAGAATGTTTCGTCTTATCTGCTCTTTGCTTGGAAGGTGAAGGTCACAGCCACGTATGCTTTTTGAGAGTTGCGATGTTCTACCCAAGATACAACTATAAGCAATGTTTTAAAGGTCTAGTGCATACAGTTTGCGAGAAACTGACCTAAATGCAACCCCCAAAGAAAGCCCAAGAGTAACGCATATATCACTTGTTTCCACCCCTGCTCAATGGCAGCCATATTGGATGGGGCACAGAACTAATTTTGTTTTAAAAAAAAACACCTTCATCTAATGATCATCCATATGAAGTTTGGTCAAAACTGACAAAGCGGTTTGTGAGAAGTCTGTCGTTTGAAGCAAAAGTTAATGACGGACGACGATGGACGAAGAGCGATCCAAATAGATCACCTTGATCCTTTGGCTCAGGTGATCTCAACAAAATGCAGATGCTCGACTTCCGTGGTGTACAAATAAATACAAAGAAACAAAAAAGTAGTCTTCTTTGTTTTAGTGGGGATTGGGGTTTTGTTGTTGGTGGTGGTGTGGGTACAGGTTTAAGAATAAATAAACAAAACAACAAAGAAATACGAAGAAAAAAAACTGTTGGATTTTGGGGTGGGGGATGAGGAGTGGGGTTATGTAGTTGGTGGTTGGGGAGAGTGAGCGGGAGGGGCAGGGAGAGGTATAAATATAAGAATAAACAAAACACAAATGCGTAGTAAATGGAAAAATAAGTCGGGTTCTGTGTTGGGCTATAGGGGCAAGAATAAATAAACACGAAATAAAAAATAAATAAAACTGTCTTGTTTCGAGGCGGTGGGAGGAGGGGGGAGGGGCAGTGGGAGAGATCTTTACCAATAAACAAAAGAACATGCATGGAAAGAAATGCGTACAAAAAACAAGAAACAAGAAATCAAAATTCCATCAATCTAAAAAGACGCACTACCCAAGACAACTATGTCAACATAAAAGGTTTCGTCTCATCTGCTTTGCTTGGAGGGTGAAGGTCACTCACATCCACATATGCATTTTGAGATATTGCGATGTACTACCCAATATACAACTATAAACCACGTTTTAAAGGTCTAGTGCATACAGTTTGCGAGAAATTGACCTAAATGCAAAAGTTGAATGTAAAAAGTATTATGTTATCTGCCCCTTGCTTGGAGGGTCAAGGTCACATGCACAATTGCTTTGTGACATTGCAATGTACCACCCAAGATACAACTACAAGCAAAGTCCAAAATGTCTAGTGCATACACTTTGGGACAAAGTCACCTAAATGCAAAAGTTGAATGCAAAAAATTATTAAGTTATCTGCCCCTTGATTGAAGGGTCAAGGTCACATGAACATTTGCAAGTTCAAAAAGTTGTGTCTTAATTTCAAGATAAGTCCAGAGTCCAAGTCCAGTGTTCTAAAAGTTAATATTCAGCATGTTTCCCCTACAGAACTTTCCATGGGGGCTGCCATATTTGTTTACATGCAAAACAGCAGTAAAGATTTACCTGTTTTTGTGTGGGGGTTAAGCTCACAATTTCATGTTTAAAATGTACATTTGGTAAAATTAAATACTCTCATTTTAATAAATGTTATTTTATTAATTAACAAATCCGAAAATGTATTTGAAACATTTATCAGGCATGTTTTAATTTGTGGGACCTTTCACTTCTGGCTCAGGTCACTCCTGGAAAGGGGCGTGGCCAAGTCCATGCTATATTTAGGATACCACAACCAACAAGGTCAAGGTCAGAGGCACATTTGTATAGTAAATGTAGTAAATGGATACCTGACTATTGGATTATATAGTGAATAAACGCAGTACATGACCCGACTAGTAGATAATCAGTGAATTCACATCTCGGGATGAATAGAATTGAATTGGGTTTAAAGGCGCGTGCACAAACACATGAAAGGTTATATGGCACCTCACAGGAATGAATATGCCAGACTCATCATCAAGAAAAAATATGTAGAATGGGCCTAGAACCTTGTTACCTACAGAACTGCAGAGTTGCTGCAAATTCAAGGTCAAGGTCACATGCACATTTGTATAGTAAATGAATGCCTGACTAGTGGATAATATAATGAATAAATGCAGCACCACTTTGGACTAGTGGATAATACAGAGAATAAATGCAGCACCACTTTGAACTAGTGGATAATATAGAGAATAAATGCAGCACCACTAAAGGACTAGTGGATAGTATAGTAAATAAATGCAGCGCCACCCGGACTAGTGGACAATACTAGTGGATAATATAGTCAATGGATGCCTGACTTTTGGATTATATAGTGAATAAACGCAGCACATGACCAGACTAGTAGGTAATCAGTGAATTCACATCTCGGGACGAATTGAATTGGGTTTAAAGGCGCGCGCATCAACACATAAAAGGTTATATGGCGCCTAACAGGAATGAATATGCCAGACTCATTCCTCCATTCCTCCATTTACATCAAGAAAAAATACGTAGAATGTGCCTAGAACCTTGTTACTTACAGAACTGCAGAGTTGCTGCAAATTCTACAGTACACACTCCATTTACGATGGAGCCATGTTTCCATGCTTGCATACACGGTGTCATGATAAAGACCTTGAATGATCATGATAAAAAATTATGACAAAATCAATATGAATTGTGGGGGGGGGGGGGGGGGGGGCCTCTGCATGTGACGGTGTGTTTGCAGTGGTTGTATTCTACCCCGGCAACCACACAGGTGTCTTGGGACGAGACACAGAAATTAAAGGTAAATGTTGTTAAATGAAGTTTGTAAACATTAATAACTAAAAATAATCGAGTTTACATTTTGCTGATGTGCATTCTTTTAAAAACAAAATGACATTCTTTAAAACAAAAACAAAATCACTCCCAAATAAGTAGGTCAAGTTCATAGATAAAATCCATACATCTAAAAAGACGCTCTACACAAGACAACTACGTCAAAATAGAATGTTTCCTTACCTGCTCTTTGCTTGGAAGGTGAAGATCACATTCACGTTTGCTTTTTTGAGATGTTGCGATGTACTACCCAAGATAGAACTATAAGCAATGTTTGAAAGGTCTAGTGCATACACTGAGACTGACCTAAATGCACAAATTTAATGCAAAAAAAATAATTAAGTTATCTGCCCTTTGATTGAAGGGTCAAGGTCACATGTACATTTGCAAATTCAGAAAGATGCGTCTTATTTTCAAGATAAGTCCAAGTCCAATGTGCTAAAATTTAAAATTCAGCAGGTTTCCCCTACAGAACTTTCTTTGGGGGCTGCCATATTTGTTTACATGCAAAACCGCAGTAAAGATTTACCTGTTTTTGAGTGGGGGTTTAGCTCACAATTTCATGTTGAAAAAATACTTTTGGTAAAATTAAATGCCCTCAATTTAGTAGAGGTTATTTATTAATTAACAAATCTGAAAATGTATTTTGAAACATTTATCAGACGTGATTTAATTTTTGGGACCTTTCACTTCTGGCTCCGGTCACTCCTGGAAAGGGGCGTGGCCAAGTCCATGCTATATTTAGGATACCACAACCAACAAGGTCAAGGTCGCAGGCACATTTATATAGTTATTGTCGTAAATGGATGCCTGACTATTGGATTATATAGTGAATAAACGCAGCAAATGACCCGACTAGTAGATAATCAGTGAATTCACATCTCGGGATGAATAGAATTGAATTTAAAGGCGCGCGCACCAACACATGAAAGGTTATATGGCGCCTAACAGGAATGAATATGACAGACTCATCATCAAGAAAAAATATGTAGAATGGGCTTAGAACCTTGTTACCTACAGAACTGCAGAGTTGCTGCAAATTCAAGGTCAAGGTCACATGCACATTTGTATAGTAAATGGAATGCCGGACTAGTGGATAATATAGTGAATAAATGCAGCACCACTTTGGACTAGTGGATAATACAGAGAATAAATGCAGCACCACTTTGAACTAGTGGGTAATATAGAGAATAAATGCAGCACCACTAAAGGACTAGTGGATAGTATAGTAAATAAATGCAGCACCACTAAAGGACTAGTGGACAATACTAGTGGATAATATAGTCAATGAATGCCTGACTGGTGGATACTATAGTAAATGAATGCCTGACTAGTGGATAATGTAGTAAATGGATGCCTGACTATTGGATTATATAGTGAATAAACGCAGCACATGACCAGACTAGTAGGTAATCAGTGAATTCACATCTCGGGACGAATTGAATTGGGTTTAAAGGCACGCGCATCAACACATAAAAGGTTATATGGCGCCTAACAGGAATGAATATGCCAGACTCATTCCTCCATTCCTCCATTTACATCAAGAAAAAATACGTAGAATGGGCCTAGAACCTTGTTACTTACAGAACTGCAGAGTTGCTGCAAATTCTACAGTACACACTCCATTTACGATGGAGCCATGTTTCCATGCTTGCATACACGGTGTCATGATAAAGACCTTGAATGATCATGATAAAAAATTATGACAAAATCAATATGAATTGGGGGGGGCCTCTGCATGTGACGGTGTGTTTGCAGTGGTTGTATTCTACCCCGGCAACCACACAGGTGTCTTGGGACGAGACACAGAAATTAAAGGTAAATGTTGTTAAATGAAGTTTGTAAACATTAATAACTAAAAATAATCGAGTTTACATTTTGCTGATGTGCATTCTTTTAAAAACAAAATGACATTCTTTAAAACAAAAACAAAATCACTCCCAAATAAGTAGGTCAAGTTCATAGATAAAATCCATACATCTAAAAAGACGCTCTACACAAGACAAATACGTCAAAATAGAATGTTTCCTTACCTGCTCTTTGCTTGGAAGGTGAAGATCACATTCACATTTGCTTTTTTGAGATGTTGCGATGTACTACCCAAGATAGAACTATAAGCAATGTTTGAAAGGTCTAGTGCATACACTGAGACTGACCTAAATGCACAAATTTAATGCAAAAAAAAAATATTAAGTTATCTGCCCTTTGATTGAAGGGTCAAGGTCACATGTACATTTGCAAATTCAGAAAGATGCGTCTTATTTTCAAGATAAGTCCAAGTCCAATGTGCTAAAATTTAAAATTCAGCAGGTTTCCACTACAGAACTTTCCATGGGGGCCGCCATATTTGTTTACATGCAAAACCGCAGTAAAGATTTACCTGTTTTTGAGTGGGGGTTTAGCTCACAATTTCATGTTTAAAAAATACTTTTGGTAAAATTAAATGCCCTCAATTTAGTAGAGGTTATTTATTAATTAACAAATCTGAAAATGTATTTTGAAACATTTATCAGACGTGATTTAATTTTTGGGACCTTTCACTTCTGGCTCCGGTCACTCCTGGAAAGGGGCGTGGCCAAGTCCATGCTATATTTAGGATACCACAACCAACAAGGTCAAGGTCGCAGGCACATTTATATAGTTATTGTAGTAAATGGATGCCTGACTATTGGATTATATAGTGAATAAACGCAGCAAATGACCCGACTAGTAGATAATCAGTGAATTCACATCTCGGGATGAATAGAATTGAATTAGGTTTAAAGGCGCGCGCACCAACACATGAAAGGTTATATGGCACCTAACAGGAATGAATATGACAGACTCATCATCAAGAAAAAATATGTAGAATGGGCTTAGAACCTTGTTACCTACAGAACTGCAGAGTTGCTGCAAATTCAAGGTCAAGGTCACATGCACATTTGTGTAGTAAATGGAATGCCGGACTAGTGGATAATATAGTGAATAAATGCAGCACCACTTTGGACTAGTGGATAATACAGAGAATAAATGCAGCACAACTTTGAACTAGTGGGTAATATAGAGAATAAATGCAGCACCACTAAAGGACTAGTGGATAGTATAGTAAATAAATGCAGCACCACTAAAGGACTAGTGGACAATACTAGTGGATAATATAGTCAATGGATGCCTGACTATTGGATTATATAGTGAATAAACGCAGAACATGACCAGACTAGTAGGTAATCAGTGAATTCACATCTCGGGACAAATTGAATTGGGTTTAAAGGCGCGCGCATCAACACATAAAAGGTTATATGGCGCCTAACAGGAATGAATATGCCAGACTCATTCCTCCATTCCTCCATTTACATCAAGAAAAAATACGTAGAATGGGCCTAGAACCTTGTTACTTACAGAACTGCAGAGTTGCTGCAAATTCTACAGTACACACTCCATTTACGATGGAGCCATGTTTCCATGCTTGCATACACGGTGTCATGATAAAGACCTTGAATGATCATGATAAAAAATTATGACAAAATCAATATGAATTGGGGGGGGCCTCTGCATGTGACGGTGTGTTTGCAGTGGTTGTATTCTACCCCGGCAACCACACAGGTGTCTTGGGACGAGACACAGAAATTAAAGGTAAATGTTGTTAAATGAAGTTTGTAAACATTAATAACTAAAAATAATCGAGTTTACATTTTGCTGATGTGCATTCTTTTAAAAACAAAATGACATTCTTTAAAACAAAAACAAAATCACTCCCAAATAAGTAGGTCAAGTTCATAGATAAAATCCATACATCTAAAAAGACGCTCTACACAAGACAAATACGTCAAAATAGAATGTTTCCTTACCTGCTCTTTGCTTGGAAGGTGAAGATCACATTCACGTTTGCTTTTTTGAGATGTTGCGATGTACTACCCAAGATAGAACTATAAGCAATGTTTGAAAGGTCTAGTGCATACACTGAGACTGACCTAAATGCACAAATTTAATGCAAAAAAAAATATTAAGTTATCTGCCCTTTGATTGAAGGGTCAAGGTCACATGTACATTTGCAAATTCAGAAAGATGCGTCTTATTTTCAAGATAAGTCCAAGTCCAATGTGATAAAATTTAAAATTCAGCAGGTTTCCACTACAGAACTTTCCATGGGGGCCGCCATATTTGTTTACATGCAAAACCGCAGTAAAGATTTACCTGTTTTTGAGTGGGGGTTTAGCTCACAATTTCATGTTTAAAAAATACTTTTGGTAAAATTAAATGCCCTCAATTTAGTAGAGGTTATTTATTAATTAACAAATCTGAAAATGTATTTTGAAACATTTATCAGACGTGATTTAATTTTTGGGACCTTTCACTTCTGGCTCCGGTCACTCCTGGAAAGGGGCGTGGCCAAGTCCATGCTATATTTAGGATACCACAACCAACAAGGTCAAGGTCGCAGGCACATTTATATAGTTATTGTAGTAAATGGATGCCTGACTATTGGATTATATAGTGAATAAACGCAGCAAATGACCCGACTAGTAGATAATCAGTGAATTCACATCTCGGGATGAATAGAATTGAATTGGGTTTAAAGGCGCACGCACCAACACATGAAAGGTTATATGGCACCTAACAGGAATGAATATGACAGACTCATCATCAAGAAAAAATATGTAGAATGGGCTTAGAACCTTGTTACCTACAGAACTGCAGAGTTGCTGCAAATTCAAGGTCAAGGTCACATGCACATTTGTGTAGTAAATGGAATGCCGGACTAGTGGATAATATAATGAATAAATGCAGCACCACTTTGGACTAGTGGATAATACAGAGAATAAATGCAGCACAACTTTGAACTAGTGGGTAATATAGAGAATAAATGCAGCACCACTAAAGGACTAGTGGATAGTATAGTAAATAAATGCAGCACCACTAAAGGACTAGTGGACAATACTAGTGGATAATATAGTCAATGGATGCCTGACTATTGGATTATATAGTGAATAAACGCAGAACATGACCAGACTAGTAGGTAATCAGTGAATTCACATCTCGGGACAAATTGAATTGGGTTTAAAGGCGCGCGCATCAACACATAAAAGGTTATATGGCGCCTAACAGGAATGAATATGCCAGACTCATTCCTCCATTCCTCCATTTACATCAAGAAAAAATACGTAGAATGGGCCTAGAACCTTGTTACTTACAGAACTGCAGAGTTGCTGCAAATTCTACAGTACACACTCCATTTACGATGGAGCCATGTTTCCATGCTTGCATACACGGTGTCATGATAAAGACCTTGAATGATCATGATAAAAAATTATGACAAAATCAATATGAATTGTGGGGGGGGGGGGGGGGGCCTCTGCATGTGACGGTGTGTTTGCAGTGGTTGTATTCTACCCCGGCAACCACACAGGTGTCTTGGGACGAGACACAGAAATTAAAGGTAAATGTTGTGAAATGAAGTTTGTAAACATTAATAACTAAAAATAATCGAGTTTACATTTTGCTGATGTGCATTCTTTTAAAAACAAAATGACATTCTTTAAAACAAAAACAAAATCACTCCCAAATAAGTAGGTCAAGTTCATAGATAAAATCCATACATCTAAAAAGACGCTCTACACAAGACAACTACGTCAAAATAGAATGTTTCCTTACCTGCTCTTTGCTAGGAAGGTGAAGATCACATTCACGTTTGCTTTTTTGAGATGTTGCGATGTACTACCCAAGATAGAACTATAAGCAATGTTTGAAAGGTCTAGTGCATACACTGAGACTGACCTAAATGCATAAATTTAATGCAAAATAAATATTAAGTTATCTGCCCTTTGATTGAAGGGTCAAGGTCACATGTACATTTGCAAATTCAGAAAGATGCGTCTTATTTTCAAGATAAGTCCAAGTCCAATGTGCTAAAATTTAAAATTCAGCAGGTTTCCCCTACAGAACTTTCCATGGGGGCCGCCATATTTGTTTACATGCAAAACCGCAGTAAAGATTGACCTGTTTTTGAGTGGGGGTTTAGCTCACAATTTCATGTTTAAAAAATACTTTTGGTAAAATTAAATGCCCTCAATTTAGTAGAGGTTATTTATTAATTAACAAATCTGAAAATGTATTTTGAAACATTTATCAGACGTGATTTAATTTTTGGGACCTTTCACTTCTGGCTCCGGTCACTCCTGGAAAGGGGCGTGGCCAAGTCCATGCTATATTTAGGATACCACAACCAACAAGGTCAAGGTCGCAGGCACATTTATATAGTTATTGTAGTAAATGGATGCCTGACTATTGGATTATATAGTGAATAAACGCAGCAAATGACCCGACTAGTAGATAATCAGTGAATTCACATCTCGGGATGAATAGAATTGAATTGGGTTTAAAGGCGCGTGCACCAACACATGAAAGGTTATATGGCGCCTAACAGGAATGAATATGACAGACTCATCATCAAGAAAAAATATGTAGAATGGGCTTAGAACCTTGTTACCTACAGAACTGCAGAGTTGCTGCAAATTCAAGGTCAAGGTCACATGCACATTTGTGAAGTAAATGGAATGCCGGACTAGTGGATAATATAGTGAATAAATGCAGCACCACTTTGGACTAGTGGATAATACAGAGAATAAATGCAGCACCACTTTGAACTAGTGGGTAATATAGAGAATAAATGCAGCACCACTAAAGGACTAGTGGATAGTATAGTAAATAAATGCAGCACCACTAAAGGACTAGTGGACAATACTAGTGGATAATATAGTCAATGGATGCCTGACTATTGGATTATATAGTGAATAAACGCAGCACATGACCAGACTAGTAGGTAATCAGTGAATTCACATCTCGGGACGAATTGAATTGGGTTTAAAGGCGCGCGCATCAACACATAAAAGGTTATATGGCGCCTAACAGGAATGAATATGCCAGACTAATTCCTCCATTCCTCCATTTACATCAAGAAAAAATACGTAGAATGGGCCTAGAACCTTATTACTTACAGAACTGCAGAGTTGCTGCAAATTCTACAGTACACACTCCATTTACGATGGAGCCATGTTTCCATGCTTGCATACACGGTGTCATGATAAAGACCTTGAATGATCATGATAAAAAATTATGACAAAATCAATATGAATTGTGGGGGGGGGGGGCCTCTGCATGTGACGGTGTGTTTGCCGTGTTTGTATTCTACCCCGGCAACCACACAGGTGTCTTGGGACGAGACACAGAAATTAAAGGTAAATGTTGTTAAATGAAGTTTGTAAACATTAATAACTAAAAATAATCGAGTTTACATTTTGCTGATGTGCATTCTTTAAAAACAAAATGACATTCTTTAAAACAACAAAACAAAATCACTCCCAAATAAGTAGGTCAAGTTCATAGATAAAATCCATACATCTAAAAAAGACGCTCTACCACAAGACAACTACGTCAAAATAGAATGTTTCCTTACCTGCTCTTTGCTTGGAAGGTGAAGATCACATTCACGTTTGCTTTTTTGAGATGTTGCGAATGTACTACCCCAAGATAGAACTATAAGCAATGTTTGAAAGGTCTAGTGCATACACTGAAGACTGACCTAAAATGCACAAATTTAATGCAAAAAAAAATATTAAGTTATCTGCCCTTTGATTGAAGGGTCAAGGTCACATGTACATTTGCAAATTCTACATATGCCATATTTGTGTTTACATGCAAAACCGCAGTAAAGATTTACCTGTTTTTTGAGTGGGGGTTTAGCTCACAATTTCATGTTTAAAAAATACTTTTGGTAAAATTAAATGCCCTCAATTTAGTAGAGGTTATTTATTAATTAAAAAATCTGAAAATGTATTTTGAAACATTTATCAGACGTGATTTAATTTTTGGGACTTCTTCACTTCTGGCTCCGGGTCACTCCTGGAAAGGGGCGTGGCCAAGTCCATGCTATATTTAGGATACCACAACCAACAAGGTCAAGGTCGCAGGCACATTTATATAGTTATTGTAGTAAATGGATGCTCTGAATATTGGAATTATATAGTGAATAAACGCAGCAAATGATTCCGACTAGTAGATAATCAAGTGAATTCACATCACGGGATGGAATAGAATTGAATTGGGTTTTAAAGGCGCGCGCACCAACACATGAAAGGTTATATGGCGCCTAACAGGAATGAATATGACAGACTCATCATCAAGAAAAAATATGTAGAATGGGCTTAGAAACCTTGTTACCTACAGAACTGCAGAGTTGCTGCAAATTCAAGGTCAAGGTCACATGCACATTTGTGTGTAGTAAATGGAATGCCGGACTAGTTGGATAATATAGTGAATAAATGCAGCACCACTTTGGACTAGTGGATAATAGAGAATAAATGCAGCACCACTTTTGAACTAGTGGGGTAATATAGAGAATAAATGCAGCACAACTAAAGGACTAGTGGATAGTATAGTAAATAAATGCAGCACCACTAAAGGACTATGTGGACAATACAAAGTGGATAATATAGTCAATGGGATGCCTGACTATTGGATTATATAGTGAATAAACGCAGGCACATGACCAGACTAGTAGGTAATCAGGTGAATTCACATCTCGGGACGAATTGAATTGGGTTTAAAGGCGCGCGCATCAACACAATAAAAGGTTATTATGGGCGCCTAACAGGAATGAATATGCCAGACTCATTCCTCCATTCCTCCATTTACATCAAGAAAAAATACGTAGAATGGGCCTAGAACCTTGTTACTTACAGAACTGCAGAGTTGCTGCAAATTCAAGGTCAAGGTCCACATGCACATTTGTGTAGTAAATGGAATGCCAGGACTAGTGGGAGTAATATAAGTGAATAAATGCAGCACCACTTTGGACTAGTTGGATTAATAGAGAATAAATGCAGCACCATTTTGAACTAGTGGGTAATATAGAGAATAAATGCAGCACAAGCTAAAGGAACTAGTGGATAGTATAGTAAATAAATGCAGCACCACTAAAGGACTAGTGGACAATACAAGTGGATAATATAGTCAATGATGCCTGACTATTGGATTATATAGTGAATAAACGCAGCACATGACCAGACTAGTATGGTAATCAGTGAATTCACATCTCGGGACGAATTGAATTGGGGTTTAAGAGGCGCGCGCATCAACACATAAAAGGTTATATGGCGCCTAACAGGAATGAATATGCCAGACTCATTCCTCCATTCCTCCATTTACATCAAGAAAAAATAGCGTAGAATGGGCCTAGAACCTTGTTACTTACAGAACTGCAGAGTTGCTGCAAATTCTACAGTTACACACTCCATTTACGATGGAGCCATGTTTCCATGCTTGCATACACGGGTTGTCATGATAAAGACCTTGAATGATCATGATAAAAAATTATGACAAAATCAATATGAATTGGGGGGGGGGGGGGGGGGGGCCCTCTGCATGTGACGGTGTGTGTTGCAGTGGTTGTATTCTACCCCGGCAAACCACACAGGTGTCTTGGGACGAAGACACAGAAATTAAAGGTAAATGTTGTTAAATGAAGTTTGTAAACATTAATAACTAAAAATAATCGAGTGTTACATTTTGCTGATGTGCATTCTTTTAAAAACTAAAAACAAAATCACTCCCAAATAAGTAGGTCAAGTTCATAGATAAAATCCATACATCTAAAAAGACGCTCTACACAAGACAACTACGTCAAAATAGAATGTTTCCTTACCTGCTCTTTGCTTGGAAGGTGAAGATCACATTCACGTTTGCTTTTTTTGAGATGTTGCCGATGTACTACCCAAGATAGAACTATAAGCAATGTTTGAAAAGGTCTAGTGCATACACTGAGACTGCTATGACCTAAATGCACAAATTTAATGCAAAAAAAAAATATTAAGTTATCTGCCCTTTTGATTGAAGGGTCAAGGGTCACATGTACATTTGCAAATTCAGAAAGATGCGTCTTATTTCAAGATAAAGTCCAAGTCCAATGTGCTAAAATTTAAAAATTCAGCAGGTTTCCCCTACAGAACTTTCCATGGGGGGCCGCCATATTTGTTTACATGCAAAACCGCAGTAAAGATTTACCTGTTTTTGAGTGGGGGTTTAGCTCACCAATTTCATGTTTAAAAAATACTTTTGGTAAAATTAAATGCCCTCAATTTAGTAGAAGGTTATTTATTAATTAACAAATCTGAAAATGTATTTTTGAAAACATTTATCAGACGTGATTTAATTTTTGGGACCTTTCACTTATGGCTCCGGTCACTCCTGGAAAGGGGCGTGGCCAAGTCCATGCTATATTTAGGATACCACAACCAACAAGGTCAAGGTCGCAGGCACATTTATATAGTTATTGTAGTAAATGGATGCCTGACTATTGGATTATATAGTGGAATAAACGCAGCAAAATGACCCGACTAGTAGATAATCAGTGAATTCACATCACGGGATGAATAGAATTGAATTGGGTTTAAAGGCGCGCGCACCAACACATGATAAGGTTATATGGCGCCTAACAGGAAATGAATATGACAGACTCATCATCAAGAAGAAAATATGGTAGAATGGGCTTAGAACCTTGTTACCTACAGAATTGCCAGAGTTGCTGCAAATTCAAGGTCAAGGTCACATGCACATTTGTGTAGTAGTAAATGGAATGCCGGACTAGTGGATAATATAGGTGAATAAATGCAGCACCACTTTGGACTAGTGGATAATAGAGAATAAATGCAGCAACCACTTTTGAACTAGTGGTAATATAGAGAATAAATGCAGCACAACTAAAGGACTAGTGGATAGTATAGTAAATAAATGCAGCACCACTAAAGGACTAGAGTGGACAATACAAGTGGAATAATATAGTCAATGGATGCCTGACTATTGGATTATATAGTGAAATCAAACGCTAGCACATGACCAGACTAGTAGGTAATCAGTGAATTCACATCTCGGGACGAATTGAATTGGGTTTAAAGGGCGCGCGCATCAACACATAAAAGGTTATATGGGCGCCTAACAGGAATGAATATGCCAGAACTCATTCCTCCATTTTACATCAAGAAAAAACATACGTAGAATGGGCC